>PVHP010055948.1:0-10000 GCA_004024765.1 Zapus hudsonius
TTGTTTGTTTGTTTGTTTGCAACCAGAGAGAGAAAGAGAGACTGGGGGAACAAATCTGGGTCCAGGCTTTGCAGGCAAGCCCCTTAATGGCTGAGCCATCTCTCCAGCCCAGCATGAGACTTTTAAATACACACACACTTTCTCTCTCTTTCTCTCTACAAAACTGTCCAAGATGAGGAAAGTTCTGAACACTACCAAAATACCCAAATTCAGAGTGGTTGTGCCTCTGTTGCTTACTTCCTATTTTAAAGCTGGAAGTCACCAGGTGTGGTGATTTGATCCAGATGGCCTCCATAAGCTTAATGTGTTCTGAACACTTTTTTTAATGGTTTTTCGAGGTAGGGTCTCGCTCTAGCCCAGGCTGACCTGGAGTTCACTCTGTAGTCTCAGGGTGGCCTCAAACTCACAGTAATTCTCATACCTCTGCCTCCCCAGTGCTGGGATTAAAGACGTGCACCACCACGCCCTGTTCTGACACTTGATACCCAGCTGATGACAGTTTGGATTTTACAACCTCGCTGGAGCTGTGTTGTTGGGGACGGGTTTATGGATATTATAAGCCAGCTTCCCCTTGCCAGTGTTTGGCACACCTTCCTGCCGCTGTTTGCAGTGCTGTGGCAGAGGTAATGTCCACCCTCTGCTCATGCCATCGTTTTCCCTGCCATCATGGAGCTTCCCCTCGAGTCTGTAAGCCAAAATAAACCCATTCCTCCTATCTGCTGGTTTTGGTCAGGTTCTTTTCTGCGGCAACAAGAAAGCTAACGACAACAGCAGGTTGGGGCACATACCCCCTGTCATCTAAGCTACTCGAGGAGACTGAGGCAGGAGGACCACAGTTCAAGTCCTACCTGGACTCTAGATTGAACTCAATACCAGCCTGGACAATTTAGCAAGACACTGTCTCAAAATAAATTTTTAATTTTTATTCATTTATGGACATCGGTGTTCCAGGGCCTCTTGGCACTTACATACTCTAAATGCAGCCATCCACCATTTTGTGCATGTGGCTTTATGTGGGTGCAGGGGAATTGAACCCAGGCTGGCAGGCTTTGCAAGCAAGTGACTAACTGCTGAGCATCCTTCTAGGCCCATCAAAATAAAATGCTTAAGCCGGGCGTGGTGGCACACGCCTTTAATCCCAGCACTCAGGAGGCAGAGATAGGAGGATCATCATGAATTCGAGGCCACCCTGAGACTACATAGTGAATTCCAGGTCAGCCTGGACTAGAGCAAGACCCTACCTTGAAAAAAACAAAAAAAAAAAGCAAACAAATAAAACAAAATAAAATGTTTAAGTGAACTAGGGGTGTAATTCAGTGTACTTCATACCATTTGTGAGACCAGGGGCCAATTCCTAGGCCTGCAAAATAAAGACAGAAAGTCACAGGGGAAACTGTACAGTAACAGCTTCAGTGGCAGGACCGTCAACCGGTGTGCCTGGGGCAGGTGGTGTGCCACACTCTGGGCACATGCAGAGCTGGTGCCCACGGAGCCTCCCTCACGCCTGGCACATCCTGTGGCTTTTCCCTCCTCATCACTTCCCCACTCATACAACTGTCTGCTGGAAGCAAGGAACCATCAACCCAAATGTCTTTAATTCCAAACTCGTTCTTTCCGCTGTCCCAGCGTTTTCTTCCTTCTTTCCTCCCTTTCTTCCTTCCTTTCTTGGCAGGGTCTCACGCAGCCCAGGCTGACCTCAAACTCACTATGCAGGGGATGGAGAGATGGCTCAGCGGTTAAGGCACTTGCCTCCAGTGCCTAAGGCCCCGGGGTTCAATTCCCCAGGACCCACATTAGCCAGACCCACACATTGGTGGCCCTGGTTCTCTCTCTCTCTCTCTCTCTCTCTCTCTCTCTCTCTCTCTCTCTCTCTCTCTCTCTCTCTCTCTCTCTCTCTCTCTCTCCTCTGCTTGAAAATGAATAAATAAAATAAAATATTTAAAAATAATAAAAATTTAAAAACTCACTATGTAGCGGAGATGTCCTTGAACTCCTGACCCTCCAGCCTTCACCTCCAGCCCAAGTGCTAGTATTACAGACTTGTATCATCATGCTTGGTTTATTCCAGCATTGTTTTTTTTCTCAATAACAGACAAACAAGAATATCCAGCTCTCTAAAAAGAATTGAGCATCACTTGCAATTTCTTTCCTTTTACAAAGAGGATCCAGTCGAGTTAAATGAAGAATTTTGGCAAGTTCCAGATTGACATTTTCCCACCAAAGTCAAGTCCTAGTTAAAATGAAATGGGGTGTGAACTTCTAGGCAGCATGAGTGTGATGGTTAATGTCCCCCAGAGCCTCGTTTTTGTGATTAAGCCTCCTACTTGGTCCCCAGCTGGTGGAGCCTTTGGGAGGTGGAGCCTTGCAGGAGGAGGTGTGTTGCTTGGGGTGGGCCTTGAGGTGTATTAATCCAGCCACTAAGTGTTAAGAGCTCAGTTTACACCTGCTGCTTCCTCCCAGCTGATATGACAAGACTTGACACTCTGCTGTCTATTCTGTCATGATAAAGCTTCCCTTCAAAACTATCCCCTCAGCTGCTTCTGGTCAGGTGTTCTGTGCCAGCAATGAGAAGGTAAATGCCATGAGTGTTTCTATCCCCTTTGTTAAGAGTATTTGCACATATGCATACAAGTATTAAAATGCCTTTACTTTGCTTTCCTCTGTTTCTCTGCTGTGTAATTACTATTGATTGAGATAATATTAATAGTTAAATGGTATTAAATTTATATGTTTAAATTATTGGATATTAGCTGGACGTGGTGGCACACGCCTTTTATCCCAGCACTCAGGAGGCAGAGGTAGGAGGGTCACCATGAGTTCAAGGCCACCCTGAGACTACATAGTGAATTCCAGGTCAGCCTGGGCCAGAGTGAGACCCTTCCTCAAAAAAAAAAAATTATTGGATATTAGAGACTAAGCATTCCTCAAGGGACTTGACCATAAATTGGGAAGGGGAGAAGGACTGTGTGTTATATCATGTTAAGTATCTTTGTTTGCAAATTAAGCATTATGTAATATGGAGTTTGGTGTCAAGTTAACAAGGGGTGGACTTGTGCCAGTTAAATTCTATTATCAACTTGATCAGATTAGGAATCAAGTCAGAGACTTACCTCTTGGGCAGGCGTCTGAGGTGTTTCCAGGAAGGATTGACTAAGGCAGTCCTTCCTCCAGAGTGGGTGGTTTAGGTTGTAGAGAAGCTCCCACAGAGCTTAATCCCTTCCCCCTGGCCGTCCTGCTTCTCACATGTATCTCCCTTGTTCTGGCTAGCCTTCCTGGACACTGGAAGTGAGCTTCCTCAGCCTTCCAACAAGGACTGTAGACCAGCAGCTCTCTGGGATCTTCAGTGCCCGATTGGGACAGCCGAGGTATCCAGCTTCATGGACTGAGCAGCTACCAGGCTCAATGCGCCAGCCTGCAGACAGCTGTTGTTGGACTGCCCGGCTGGTATCTGTAAGCTAATCCACTAAATCCCCTTTATGATCCATATTCATTCTGTCGGTTCCACACTCTAGAAGACCCCTGGCTGAGACGATGAGTTTCACAGATACTGCCCAAGAGGCCGGCCGCCTTCATCACAGTAGCATTTCAAATGCCTCTCACCATAGACGCTTCCAAAGTCAGGTTTAAATTCTCAAAAAGATTAATCAGAAAAATGAATTGTGTGTTTTCTCTTAAAGAAGCTAGATTTCTCTTTTAAATATGCGATAGCCATTCTAATATGCTCATCAATATGTGTTCAAATTGCATTTATAAAGAATAAGGGTTTTGGTTTTTTTTGTTTTGTTTTGTTTTGTTTTTTGAGGTAGAGTCTCGCTCTAGTCTAGGCTGACCTGGAATTCACTATGTAGTCCCAGGGTGGCCTTGAACTCACCGCAATCCTCCTGCCTCTGCCTCCTGAGTGCTGGGATTAAAGGCATGCACCACCACACGCGACTAAGAATAAGGTTTTTTTTGGGGGGGGGTTGAATTTTTTTAAATTTTTTCTTTATTAAGCAGAGAGAGAGAGAGAGAGAGAGAGAGAGAGAGAGAGAACCAGGGCCACCACCTTGTGGGTCTAACTTACGTGGGTACTGGGGAATTGAACCAGGGGCCTTAGGCACTGGAGGCAAGTGCCTTAACTGCTGAGCCATCTCTCCAGCCCAAGAATAAGGTTTTTAACAAATGAACTGTGGCTTCCTAATTCTAAGGAACTCTGCCCTGGGATCCTTTCTCCATCTATGCTGCTGCTGGTCATGGGGCCATTAACATCAGCAAATCAGTATGTGCTCAGGCTGCATCAACAAAAGAATCAAGTTCACGCCATGAAGGTGAGTCTCTCCCCACATTCTGCCCTTATCAGGCTGCCCTTGATGGTGCTCAGGGTTTTTTTTGCATGTATGTGTATATGAATGATGTGTGTGCATGTGTGTGTACATGCTTACATGTGTATCGTATGTATATTTGCAGGTGTGTGTGTGTGTGTGTGTGTGTGTGTGTGTGTGTGTGTGTGTGTGTAGACCAGAGGTCAACATCTGGTATTTTCCTGAATGTCTCTCCACCCTGGTTTTTTTTTTAAAAAATATTTATTTATTCATTTTCAAGCAGAGAGAGAGAGAGAGAGAGAGAGAGAGAAAGCACACCAGGGCCACCACCTTGTGGGTCTGGCTTATGTGGGTACTGTGGAATTGAACCCTGGGCCTTGGGCACTGGAAGCAAGTGCCTTAACCGCTGAGCCATCTCACCAGCTCCCCACCCTGGTTTTTGAGACAAACTTTCACTGAATCTGGAGCTCACCGATTAGGCCAAATTAGCTAGCCAGCAAGCCTTAAGGAGCCTCCTGTCTCCATTTCCGCAGCACTGGGATTGCAAACACTTGCCATAGCACCTAAGTTCTATGTGGGTGCTGGGGATCCAAACGCTGTTCTTCATACTTGTATGGCAAACTCTTTGCAACTGAGCCATCTCTCTACCCCCTAAGTTCTTGTCAGGACTTTTAAAATTTTTCACTACATGAGATTAAACCCAGGTTCTAGCTTCTGCTAGTCAAGAACTCTACCATGAGCTACATACACATCTTTTTAAAAAAAAAAAGAAAGAAAGAGTCTTACTAAATTGCTGTGCTGTGGGTGGACTCCATTTTGGAGCTTGAGTTTCAACCTAACAGAAGTGATTTACAGAGAAGGCAGCACCTGATCCTAAGTATAGTGATCTGATGTAGCCGGTGATCAAAAAGTCCACAGATGAGAACAATCCACAATCCTGTTATAAGGAAAGACATTCAGGTCCAGCTCTGCTTCAAACTGTAATTGGTGCCTGAGAAAGATTTCAATAAATATTTAATCACCTGATATACAATCAATAGAAAGAAAAATTCTTGCATCAGTGTGATGTGACTGGTGCTTGGGGTGGACCCTACTGCTGCCTCCACAGGGAAAACGGATCAGAAAAAATAGGGCATTATAAAATGTGACATGCACCAGAATAAGAAAAATGTATTAGTCAGTGTGTTGATTAAGTTCTGTTGTCAACTTTTTCAGATTAGGAATCAACACATCTTTTGGATGGGTGGGTGAGAATGTTTCCAGGAAGGATTAACTGAGGGAGGAAGCCTGCTTCCTCCAGAGTGGGCAGCCCTTCTGGTGGTGGACTATATATAAAGAAGCGTCCAGAAAAATAAATAAAAGAAGCTTCCAGAAAAATAAATAAAAGAAGCTTCCAGAGAATGCAGCCCTTCTGAGCCAAGCTGCCCCTGCTATATGCTGGTGTGCACTTTTTCCTGTGTCATAGCCACATGCCACTGGGATGAATCTCCAAACCAGGCACAGTTTTGGGAGGAAACTATTTATTAAAGTAACAGATCCAGGGGAAATTTAATAATGAAAAAAAAGGCTAGCCCCCTTTCACAGATCCAAGCAGAGAGAGACCTGCACCAGCAACTCTAGCAAGCACACTCTAACTACCAAACAGCAGGACTGCCAGACTTGAGCTCTGACTGTTCTTTGCATATCCATAGCTGGAATTTTACATCCATCCCAGAATCACCTTCTGCCTGGAGCCTAGAATCCGGCCTAGGTGACACCTCCTCCAGCCAGGCAGCTGGAGAAAAACATTTACACTTTGGAATCTATTGGAAAATATTCAGTCAAACTACCACAACCTGGTTGCTCTCACTATTCATCATGCCGTCTACTGTGCTTTGCCTATCCTTTCTAGACTTTGAAACTAACTTTCATCTGCCTTCCAATGTGGACTGAAGTCCAGAGGCTCTCCAGGAATCCTCCAGGGCTTCAGTGCCTGGCTGGGATTACTGTGGCATCCAGCCTTGTGGATGAACAGCTACTGGGTTCCTTGATGCAGATAGCCATTGTTGGACTGACAGCCTGCATCCTGTAAACTAATAATAATGATAATAATAAATGATTAAAACTGATGATCCAATAAATCTCCTTCACAATGTATATTCATTCTTTTTTTTGTTTTTGTTTTTGTTTTTGTTTTTCAAGGTAGGGTCTCGCTCTAGCCCAGGCTGACCTGGAATTCACTATGTAGTCTCAGGGTGGCCTCGAATTCATGATGATCCTCCTATCTCTGCCTCCTGAGTGCTGGGATTAAAGGCATACACCACCACACCCAGCCAATGTATATTCATTCTATCAGTCCTGTTCCTCTGGAGAACCCTAATATATCAGTGTTCTGTCACTGTGACAAAATATCTGAGAAAAATAACTTACAGGAGGAAGGACTGATTTTTGGCTCACAGTTTTAGAGGTTTCAGTACATGGCTAGGTAAACCCATTGCTGCGTGTCTGAGGAGAGAGAACAACTTGGCAGTGAACATGTGTGTGTGGAGCAGAGCTACTTGGCTCCTGGTATGGCAGCTGGAAAGCAGAGAGACAGAGAGGAAGAGGTAGGGACAAGATACATGCTTCAAGGCAACCCCTCTCCCCCAGTGATCTCCTCCAGCTAGACCCACCTCCTAATTCCCAACACTTCCCAATAATGCAGTCAAATTATAAACCCACCAATGACCAGAGCCCTCACAATCAAATCCCCTCTCAAGGCCCTACCTCAGTGCTGGAGTGATGGCTCAGAAGTTAAAGACATTTGCTTGCAAAGCCTGGTGGCCCAGGTTCAATTCCCCAGTGCCACATAAAGGCAGATAAACAAAGTGGTACATGTGTCTGGAATTCATTTGCAGTGGCAGAAGGCCCAGGAATACCCATACTCACTCTCTTATATATGTGCATATGTATATGAGAGACATATGTGTGTGTTGCTCTGTTTGCAAATAAATAAAATATTTTTAAGTAAGCCAAACAGTCCATCTGGATCATTGTGAATAGAGAAGTAAGGGATGCAAAGATCTAAAAAGAAGAATTTTCCTCAATGAAAAGGGCTTCATATTATTGTGGCCACATTTTTGGTTAAGGAAACCCAGGCTGGAGGAAATTAGGGAAGACTCCTGAGAAGACGGGAACCTGAACTTGACCCGCAAAGATGAGTAGGGATGGGCTTGGTGGCATAAGTCTGTAATGCCTGGGGCAGATCATAAATTCAAGGCCTGTTCAGGCCATGTAATGAATCTGAGGCCAGTGTGTGGAAATTAGTAAGAACATAAATTTTTAAAAAAGAGAGACAGGCCTGGCGTGGTGGAATATACCTTTAATCCCAGCACTCAGTAAACAAAGGTAGGAGGATCACCATGAGTTCGAGGCCAGCCAGAGGCTACATGGTGAATTCCAGGTCAGTCTGGGCTAGAGCAAGACCCTACCTCAAAAGAAATGAGAGAGAGAAAGAAAAGGAGGGAGGGAGGGAGGGAGGGAGGAAGGAAGGAAGGAAGGAAGGAAGGAAGGAAGGAAGGAAGGAAGGAAGGAAGGAAGGAAAGAAAGAAAGAGAAAGAAAGAAAGAAAAGAAGGAAAGTGTCATGGTTTGATCCTGGTGTCCCCCACAAACAAATGAATGTGTTCTGATTGATAGATCCCAAGCTGATGCCAGTTTGGGAATTAGAACCTCGCTGGAGCTGTGTTGTTGGGGACAGGCTTATGGATATTATAAGCCAGCTTCCCCTTGCCAGTGTTTGGCACATCTTCCTGCCGCTGTTTCCAGTGCTGTGACAGAGGTGATGTCCAGCCCTCTGCTCATGCCATCATTTTCCCTGCCAGGATGGAGTTTCCCCTCGAGTCCGTAAGCCTAATAAACCCTTTCCTCCACAAGCCGCTTTTGTTTGGGTTCTTTCTGAGCGGCAACAGAGAAAGCTGACCACAACAGAAGGGAAGGAAAGGAACCTGAGTCAGCAGTGATGGTTCAAACATGCAGAGCTCACCATCTAGAGAGGGATGTGATTGGAAATGGCTGTGTTACCCAAGGCACACCTATAATCCCAGCACTCGGGAGATGAAGGCAGGAAGATAGTGAGTTGGACAAGAGATGGCTTGGGTTACTCTAAGTAAGAGGAGAACACTGGGTGAATTTCATTAATTTTGTGTTTATGGTGATATCTATCATATATGCAAAAATTGTATAGATGCAATTTAAAGACCAATACTTATGTACCCTGTAGGTCACTTAAGTAGAAGACTTTGCTAATATATTTAAGGCTTTTCATCCTCCTGAGCTGTAACAATGGTCCTGACCGTTGATAAATCTTGTCTTTTCTATTTACTGTTTTCATTATTTATGTATGTATTCCTGAACAATATAGTGATTGATCTTGAGCAGTTTTACTGTATTTATTCTGTCTGGGCTTTATTATATTTCTTTAATCTGGAGATTTGTAGTCTTAATCAAATTTAGAAAAAAAAATTGAGGGAAAAAAAGAACCTTCAATCCCTGCATGTTCCCAGCCCTTGTCTGTGTGAATGCTGAGTCATGGTCTTGGTCACATGAGTCCCTTCAAAGCAGAGGTAAAATAATATGATCAAGTTGTAAAGATTTCATCTGATACCATAAAAGAGACTGAAACCAGAGCCCCAGAGCCTAGGAGGGCTCTTAGCAGGACGGAGTCCAAGACAAACAGCCAACATCTCAGCCTTTGCTCCTGAAACCCACCCAAACTGGATTCCTATGGGATTTTCATTTTTCCATTTGTCCTCCACCAGCAGAAAGAAGACATTTTGCTGCTAATCCGTTGGGAAGAGAAAGAACTAAAACAACAATCCGTAATTGATCAACAGTGGCAAAGCCGGGTTAGAGATGATTGTGTCCACCAAAGGTCTCATGGGCCAAATGATGTAAGCCACTAAGTACAGACGGTAAGTATGTCCTGGTGTTTATGGGTACTCTGTGAGCAGAACTAACAGATCTTATGGCTAAAGTACAGTACATGCAGGGAGTGGTGGTGCACGGCTATAATCCCAACACTTGGGGGTTGGAGGCAGGGGGATCAGGAGCTCAGGGTAATCCTTGACTACATAGCTAGTTAGTTCAAGGCTAGTCTTGGGCTCTGTGACAACATGTCTCAAAAAAAGAAAGCTCTTGCATGTGGATTTGGATTTACAGCAAGCCCGTACCCCTGGTCCTCTCATAGTGTCCTGTGCCAGAGCAAACTGTGGTGGTAAACTGTCGTAGTCAGCCACATGTCGCTGGATGAATCTCCAAACCAGGCATAATTTTGGGGAGAAAAGTATTTATTGAACTAATAAATCCAGGGGAAGTTAAGGAAAAGGTTGGCTCCCTTTCACAGAAGCAAGCAGAGAGAGAAACCCACCACCAGCACCTCAAGCAAGCACACTGTAACACTGTAATTCACAAAATGCAGAACTGCCAGACCTGGGGTTCTGGCTGCTATTTTCCATATATATCCCTAGAATTTTGCATCCAATTTAGAAAGGGTGTCATGACCCCAGGAGGCCAGGCCAAAGTGACACTTCCTCCAGCCAGAAGTCTGGAGACAATTAACAATTTAATAAACACAATTATAATAAATTCTATTGGGGGACATTTATTCAAAATTACCACAGGAACAATGCCTGGCTTCTCCCTGTAGGCTGCTGGCACTGAAGTGGGTTGCACATTTTGAAGA
>PVHP010055954.1:0-10005 GCA_004024765.1 Zapus hudsonius
GACTAGTTAGTTGTAAAAAAGAGGGAGTTCAGGGAAAGGGGCATGGGGAGGGGGAAGAACGCCAAAGAAGGGGATTATGATCAAAATACATAATGGGCATATATGACAGCTGTCAATGAAAAGTCTTTAAAAAATTTTCCATCTATGGCCTGGAGAGATGGCTCAGTGGTTGAAAGATACTTACTTGCAAAGCCTGACGGCCCAGGTTCAATTCCCCAGTACCCATGTAAAGCCAGATATCCAAAGTGCTGCATGCATCTGGAGTTTGTGTGTAGCATTAAGAGGCTCTGGTATATCCATCCATACACACACACACACACACACACACACACACACACACACACACACACAGAGCTCATAGATTAATGAAAAAAATTTTTAAAACTTTTCAGCTAGAATCTAAATAGTGAATGATGTATTTTCAGGCTAATAAGTTTCTTGAAAACAGAATGTCTTTGGCTGAGAAGATGGTTCAGTGGTTTAAAAAAGCTTGCCGCTTGCCACTTAAGCATAAGGACCAGAGACTGCAAAATTCAACTTTCCCATGTAAAAAGCTGGGCCTGGCCACACGTCAGTGACCCCAATCCACAAGGGTGGAGCCAGGAGAATTACTGGGGTTCGCTAACAGACAGCAGCTCCGAGTTGAGGGAGAGATGATGTCTCAAGAAAATTCTTGGATGAGCCACATGAGGAAACCTGATTCTCTCCTCTGGCTTCCACATGCACACACCTGAGGCATCCATCTGAATTAGTGTCCTTGTTAAAAGAAAAAAGGGGGGGGGGAGAACATGGCAGCTCATGCTTATTATTTCAGCAGTCAGGGGGCTGAGCTAGGAGGACTTCATGGCCTTTAAAGCCAGCCTGAGCTACAGAGCGAGTTTCCAGAAAGCCTGGGCAAGAGGGAGACCAGCCTCAAAAAAAAAAGGAGTTCCCTCCCTTTCTCCCTCCCAAGTGAGGACCCAGTGAGAAAGCAGCCTTTTGCAGCAGGAAGAGGCCCTGCCAGAAACTCACCACACTGGCACCCAAACCTGTGACAGCCTGCAGAACTGTGACATCACTGTGTCACCCAAGCCACCCAGTCGGAAGTATCTGTTTATAGTCTGAGGCCCTAAACTTAGTTGAGGGGTTAAGGATGCATGAGTGCCCACTTGAAGGGAGAGAAAGAAAAACCCGTCCATCTACTCCTCCCTTCTCAAGCCCACCAAGCCGAACAAACAGCTCCTGATCCCACCCCTGCCTTCCCTCGTCCTCACCTGGAGTTTCCTCTTCTTCCTCGACAGGCTTCCCGTCCAGTCGCTGATCCGCCGCATCCTGGCTTTGAGGGAGTCCTTCTTTGCAGTGTCCTCGGCTAAGGCTTTGGACTTGCGGCAGGGGAGGGTGAAGGAACTATACTGCACAGGGTCCCTGTGCTCCATCCTGGAGGGCACGTCGATGTCTGAGGCAAAGGACACACGGTTGCCGAGGCTGACATGCGAGCCCAGGTAGCCGTCGGAAGAAAGGCAGGTGCCCGAGGGGCAGCGGCTCTCCAGGTGGGCATCTTTGTACAGTTCCCGGAGAGAGGAGAGAGAGGAGCTTTGGTTGAAGGGCTTTTTGGTGTCACTGGGTGGGGGGAAGCTGGTGAGGAGACTGGCATCTCGTGTGCCCGGGGGCAGGAAGGAGCCGTCCAGCTCGCTCAGTTCCCCAGCATTGCCCCAAGGAGAGTCGTACCAGGACGACTCGGAGCTCAAGGAGCTGCCCTTGCTGGAGCGCAGCTGAGAGTCGGGAGGAGAAGGGCGCTGGCTGGCCAGGGAGTCGGCACCCGAACCCCTCCTGGCTTCCTGCGCTGGGCACGTGTCCGATGCCAACGTGGGCGAGTACCTCAGCAGCTGCACGGGTCCACTGGGGTCCTCCGGAGGCCCCTGGCTGTGGTTGCCACCACTGTGGAACTCCACCCGCAAGCAGCCGTCCAGCTTCCCCAGTGTCTTGATGAGCACCCTGGGGCTGCGGTCCTCGCCTGGCGGGGTGGAGGCGAGGCAGGTGAGGAGATGACCATTGCACTCCCTGGAGGTGATGTGGTTGTCCTCGGAGGAGAAAGCCGCATCGGGACCCTGGAAGTCATGCCCCGGGGTACTGGCCCTGTGCTTGGAGTTGGCAGTGCCCTTGGGAACTCTGAATGTGGTGCCACCAAGCCTCGTGGTGTATGGCTGGTGACTCTTGAAGTGTGAAAGGCAGCTTCGGGCCAGGGACCTGGATTTGTAGCCTGCTCCGCTGTTTCCGTGAGTCCAGCCACACAATGACTTCTCGTCCTTTGCGTGGATGGTGCATATCTTCAGGGAGCAAGGCTTTTGCTTAGCACCAGTAAGAGTATTGCTGTGATTTTTGGATCCTGGGAGGGTATATTGACTCTCGGAGTTCCCCATCGTAACCTAAGTTAGGAACAGTTGAATCATGAAGAGCAAGGATTCAATTATAAAATATATAAATAGTAATGTCCTACTCATTACATAGAATTCAAAAAAAACTTTCCCTATGCCTGATATGACTCAGAGAGGAGCAAGAGTCACTTCCTGAATTGGTCCCTCTATTGTGCAAGGCTCCTCACTGGACACAGAAATAATACTACACACTTGTGTACTGGTGTGCACATTATCAGTGTGATAGAGTTGAGGCAGAAATGGAATAAGCCTAAGTCTCACCCAAAGGGAGACACCTCCTTCAAACCCACAGTTAGCAGGTTTGGAACTAATAATTATTGAAGAAAACAATGGAGGAAAGTGATTTTCCTCGGCCCATCCAGACACATGGATTTTCAGCGATGATAACTATGTATTTTCATTACACAGAAAGGACTAGAAGAACAAAGGACTCACATAATATGGATCCTCCACATTCCAAACCCCTTCAATGACAGATTGGTGTAGTAAGTCTCTGCATATCACCAGCACACATCTTCCTGTACATTTAAAAAACCCAGCACACACCCTCCTGTACACTTTAACTCCTTCTACAGTCCATGGACCACTGACGACAATGTAAATGCTGTAGAAATCACTGTTACATTGTTATTGTTTAGTGAATCATTTCAAGGGAAAAGGTCTGAACATGTTTTGTAAAGATACAGTGTTTTGGGGAAGATGGGACAGAAATATTCTTAAGAGCCGCAGGGTGGGGAGGAGTATCCTGAGGCATGTTCCCCACCCCAACCCAGAGATTGGTGCATTCATGACCCCAGTGAATCCAATAACCCCACTGAGGAGGGCCCTTAGATAAACAGAGGCAAGAGGGAACAGACCATAAACCAACAGGAATATGGCCAATATGTAATATGTTCATATAGTAAAGTTCTCAATGAAGGAAAATAATTTTTTTGAAAGATACAATGCTTTTAGTATGTTTACTCTATGGCTGGCTTAGTCTGTGGCTGCAGAGGACCCATAGTGACAAGGTTTAATAACATTAGCCCAGGTGTAGGGCTCCATGGGAGCAAATCTACATTACCCATAGGAGGAATGCCACCAGTGAAAAGTCCCCCAAAATAAGGCTAAGGTTAAAAGGTAGTAAGGGAAATAAAAACTCTCATTTGAGAGAGAAAAAATGTTTTCATGAAACTAACCTGTGGGATATGTCTAAAGACTTTTGGTAAATTCACTCTAGAGACAGTGAGAGAAAGCGTGCGAGAATGCCTGGGTTCGAATCTGGACCAGAAGAAAAGGCTGGACTCTTAAAATTCGCTTTATAGCTCCAGTTAGCTCAAGGAGTCTACAAGTTAAGCCAAATGCTCCAAACCACCCCAGGTCTGGCGCTAACCATCATGTGAGCAGTGGAGGCCAACGCAAGCTGGAGCTTCTGTTAGGTTCCCAAGGATATTTAACAGGTGTTTAATGGTCACATATCTCCGATCACACTGCCACAAAGCAGAAATCAAAAGGAATGACCTCTCAGTGGTGGCAGCTATCGAACAATTTAGATGCCAAATCACTGGACCAAAGAAACCCTTACTTATCATCTAATCAGTCAGGCACTTGACATGGAGCCCACGAAGGAGAGCTGGCATTACCGGCCAGACGGCTTTTGTTCCGAGGGAGGTTAAGGCTCTGCAGGCTTTACATGGTCTTGGGAGCAGTGCTGGTGTTTAACAAGCACGGGGATGAAGGCGAGTCCAAGAAGCCATCCTGGAAAACAAAAGTCCAAGAAAAATCCAGTAAGCATTTTACTCTCATCTACTGCTAGGTAAACAAAGCTTTAATAAAAATTATTAAGCTAAAACAACTGGTGCCCAAATCACTGTCAAGGTCATAAATGTCTGTGAGCTGCCAGATTCATCAAGGCTGTGTGAAGAAATAAAGCAAGTCCGACTGTCCGTCCAGTGTCTGCAGTCAAATGCCGGCCTTTGTTTCACAGCAGAACAGGTGAGAGCATTCCGATGAGTCAGGCTCATCCGTCACCACTCCTGGGAAAACAGCTCTCTCACTATGCTGACAGGGCAGCAGGGACGTCCCCCTAAGGGGACGATGGCAGTTCATTGTTCTCCATTTGACCAAGCAGTGAAAGCCCAACGTGAAATCACAGTGAACAGTCCCTTGGCTACTTGGAGGCTGACCTCATCAATGAGATTAAGTTTTGTTCAAACACATGTTAGAGGGGGCAAAAGGCCAGCCCTCAAGGGACAGTGGGCCTCTGAGGAGGGGGGCCGAAAGGGCTGGGAGGGGGAATGCCATCTGGTGGCATTCTCTGCTGGCACAAAGCCTTTCTTTTCTCACAGATGTACATAGCGTAGCCAGGACGAGTCAGGGGTGACATTCTAGAGCCTTTCTTAGAGTTTCTTCTGTTTGTAGTTATGATAAAATATGCCTTACAAGATGGACTTTCTCACCCATTTCAAGTGGCAGTAGCATTAAGTATTTCCATACTGTGTTACATGGCCGTCATCTATCTCAAGAACTGTCTTCTTCATGCAGGAGAGAAAGTCTAAGCCCGTGAGCGAGCAACATCCCCCCAGCCACAGGCCCCCTACTTTCATTCTCTGTGAATCTGACCGCTCTAAGCACCCCATGTAATGAAGTCACACAACACTGTCCTTCTGTGATTGGCTCGTTTCACATAGCGTAATACTCTCACACTTTACCCATGCAGTGGCCTCTCTGAAATCTCCTTCCTTGCAAAGGATTAATGGCATTCCACCGCATGCATGTGCATGTGTGCGCATGTGCACGCGCACACACATGTTTATTGATTCACTCACTTGGGCTGTTATGAATAGTGCTTTGCTGAAGATGGATGCACAGATGCTGCTCTGAGACCTCACTTTGCACCCCTCTGGGTATTGCACCCAGAAGTGAACACCAAGCTTTTTTTTCTGCTGAACAATTTATTTCATTTTTATTTTGTTACAGGTTATATTCTCATACCCTCTCTCTCCCAACCCCTTTCCACTGTGGGCCCTCCTCAGTGATTTGATATTCACTGCGGGGTCCTGAAGGCCTCAGTCTTTGGGAGGAGGGGAGGACTATGCCTCCATGTGGGATATTCCTGCCCACCCTGTGGCTCTTACAATCTTCCCATCCTTTCCTTCAATGTTCCCTGAGTTAGAAATCACATGTGCTAGAAGCTGCTGCAGCCTTTTCCTCTCCCACCAGCAGCGAGCGGATCAGGGCTCCAATTCCTCTACATTCTTTACAGCACTTATTAACTTCTGGGTTTTTTGGGAGCACTCACCCTCACAGCTGGAGGTCACCATTCCCTGATGAGTCCTGATGCTGAGTTTGGGAGCACTCACCCTCATAACAGCTGGAGGTCATCATTCCCTCAAGTCCTGTGCTGAGCCTCTACTGGCTTTTTCATTTGCCTGTGTGTCTGTATGTGTATATGTTCATAGACATGTGGGCACACATGTATGGGTATGCATGCTTATGTGTATGCATTTGTGTGTAGAGGCCAAAGGTCAACTTTGGATTTTCTTTCTCAATCACTCTCCCTTATTAAAACAGGATCTTTCAATGAACCTAGAGTTCACCAATTAGCTAATGTGCTTAGCCAGCTGTCCATGGAGACCTGCCTGTCTCCACCCCTAAACTCCAGGATCACAGGCATGTACCACCAGGCCTGGCATTTCACATGGTACTTACATGGCAAGTGTTTTACCCAATGAGCCATTCCCTGGGCCCCTCCGGGGCTTAGTGGCTCTTGCACATCTTTGGAAGTTTCAGCATGACTTCTAAAATTAATTAATGATGGGAGGCAAATGGCACCAGACCTGAGTTAACAAGGCCCAAGGCAAGCCTCCTGCCTGAGTCTATCTGGACAAATACATTTGAAATTAAGAAAGAGTCAGATTTTCCACTTGGGCACCAGCAGGAAATCAAATGGCTCTTTTGAACCTATTAAAACTGAAGTCAGCGTCTATCTAATAAAGCTGCTTACCCCAGAGTGGACGGCTCTCCCACACACCCCAAAGAGGGGACAGCCACCGGAAGATTGGCCCATCTCTGACACTGGAGCTGGACAAGAGCCTCACCTTTTAAAGTTCAAACCCCAAGCTCTGGTCTTTTCTCTCTGTGACACTCTGAATCTGAAGTTCTGGAGCTAAAAATGGCCAGACACTCCCAGCTATTACCCTCTTACCTTCACAGGGAGCTGAGCAAGCCTTTGCATTTGATTTCTCTACTCAAGAAATCTGAGGGGAGCCTGAGGCCTGCGCCATCAGAGCCCACAGTGCACTTCACAGCCACAGGCCAGAGCAACAAAATTTAGTCTGAGAATCAGCCAACAAACAGTGAAATTCCAGGACATACAAAGGCTGGAGCTCCAAACTGCAGACTCACTCTGAGGTGGAAGCCAGGCCCTAGCAGCAGCCTATGGCTGAAATGCCTCTCACTGAGCAGGAGGGGAAGCCAGGTAGCACAAAGGGACACAGGAAGGGGAGGCATCCATGACCTCGGAGTTTGGTTAAAGACTCAAGCTGGCTGAGAGTAAAAATTTCAATACAACTAACAACATTTGCCAAGAAGATTACCTAAAAAAGAGACAACAATCTTTTATTGAGTTATTTCCAATTCCATCCTGCAGTCCTAAGTATAGGCAACCTTTGGGTTCAAACTTATTCCTCTCTCATGTATAAACTTGTAATTTTCTTTTAAAAAAATCTCACAGACAAGATAGTAAGACTTCTTGTGTGCTGTCCCTTTCCTGGGAGACTTTCTCCTCCTTAATGTCTACACTGAAATCTATATTAAAACCTTTCACTTTGTTTTGCTTGTGTGTGGGGTGTATGTGTATATTTTTGCATGTGTGTGAATACACATAGTGCACACAAGTGTCCACATGCATGCAGAGAGGCCAAAGGACAGCCTGGAGCATCATTCCTCAGGTACAACATCCACATCTTTTGGAGACAGGGTCTCTCGATGGCCTAAAGCTCACCAATAAAGCTAGATGAGCTGGCCACAGAGCTCAAGGGATCCTTAGTCTCCTGCTTCCCAGCCCTGGGATTACAGGTGTACAATACTATGCCGGGCACTTACTGGGGATTGAACTCAGGCCCCAGTGCTCACAAGGCAAGTCCTTTGCCAACCTAGTTGTCTCCATTGCCCAAAAATCTTCAAACTTCAAAAATTTTGGGCTGGAGAAATTACTCAGTGGTTAAGGCACTTTTCTATAAAGACTAACAACCTGGGTTCGATTCAGTAGTACCTAGGTAAGCCAGATGCACAAAGGGGCACATGCATCTGATGCATCTGGAGTTTGTTTGTGGTGGTTAGAAGCCCTGGCACACCCATCTCTCTCTCTTTCTCTCTCTCTCTCTCTCTCTCTCTCTCTCTCTCTCTCTCTCTCTCTGTATCTCTGCATGCAAATGAAGAAATATTTTGAAAAAACTCCAACTTTGGGGTTGGGCTGGTTAAAAAGGACTTGCTTGTTAAGCCGACCATCCCAGGTTCAATTCCCCAGTACCATGTACAGCCAGATACACAAAGAGGTACCATGCATCTGGAGTTTGTATGCAGTGGCAAGAGGCTCTGGTGTACCCATATCCCATATCCTCATTCTCTCTCTCTCTCTCCCCCCCTCTCTCTCTCTGTGTATGTCTTCCTCCATCCCTCTTCACAAATAAAAATAGTTTTAAAAATATTTAAAACTCCAACTATATTTCATAGACTCATCCTGAAATGCTTATCTGTAGCACAGTCAGGAATCCATGCTTCACCTGAGCACTGTCTCTGAAAAGAACACCTCAGTTGCTGCACAGTTTATCCAGCTGTCTCTCCCAGTCCCTCTGC
Organism: Zapus hudsonius; assembly: GCA_004024765.1. NCBI lineage: Eukaryota > Metazoa > Chordata > Mammalia > Rodentia > Dipodidae > Zapus > Zapus hudsonius. The sequence goes on from PVHP010055954.1 coordinate 8,253, forward strand.
TGCTGCCACTGACATTACACATTTGAAGCAAACAGATGAATTGTTTCATCGTAATAATTTGAGAAATAGAGCAGGAGACCGTGTCTCACTAGCCGCCTGAACCGTAGCTCACAGGACATGCGCAATGGACACCTGTCAAAGACGTGAAAGCCACTCCACATGTTAGTAGGTTGATCTGGGAACTGGAATCCTCTCACGGGCTGTGGCTGACAGACACGCATCAACCCAGGAGGACACGTTTATTAGGCCAGGACAGGGTAGAGGAGGAACCAGGCAGTGAGGGAAGTCAATCGTGACATGCATTTTAACAGAGGCAGAATGCTGACCAGCTGCTCAACGTGTCATTGAGAAAAAAGCTCTAAACTGTAGTAAGAAGAACTTATCTAACATTGCTGAGAAATCTATTGAAAGGAAAAGGTAATCCCTGAAGAAAACTACTAATTCTTGTCCCTGGAGGGTCTGACAAATTGAACAGATATTTATCTGTCATTCTTCAACCATGATTTTTGTCTGGAACGAAGAGGATATATAAGTTGAATTCTCAGCCACCTCTTGCTTCAACTTCTTTTTTTTTTTTGGTTTTTCGAGGTAGGGTCTCACTCTAGCCCAGGCTGACCTGGAATTCACTGGGTAGTCTCAGGGTGGCCTCGAAATCATGGTGATCCTCCTACCTCTGCCTCCCGAGTGCTGGGATTAAAGGCATGCGCCACCATGCCCAGCTTGCTTCAACTTCTTTACTAAGGTAATTTGATGGTTTTCAAGTTTTACAACTTTTTTGCTGATAGTAAAGGGGCTGAAAGCGAAACAACAACAAAAATTCACGTAAATGCAAACATTTAAAAGGCCTGGTATCTAAAAACATATACTAGGTATAATAAGTTTCAATAATGCATCTTCAGGTATACTAAGCTGCAATAGTATAGTTTAGGTATAGCCACAAGTGGACAGAGGCAATGTAAGAATTTTCTCTGGAACGAATGCCATTAAAACAGTATATGACTAGCAAATATTGTATACTGTACATATGTTTTCATATAATTCAGTGAGTAATCATAATATTGAATTATGTGCTATATTTTTTTGAGGTAGGGTCTCACTCTAGCCCAGGCTGACCTAGAATTCACTAAGTAGTCTCAGGGTGACCTTGAACTCATGGTGATCCTCTTACCTCTGCTTCCCAAGTGCTGAGATTAAAGGCATGTATCACCACACCTGGCTTGAAAATTTTAAATTGGCCACAATTCCACAAATCTTAAAAAGAAATCTTTATTTTTCATTTTTTTAGTCCCCACTCATATCAATACACTATGCAGTTTTTGAGCATTATTATTCCAAATAATAGAAGGATTTTTTTGTTGTTGTTGTCTTATTTTGTTTTTAAATTGTGACCGTCACACTAGGAAGGTCGAGCAATGTGCAGGAATTTCACTAAGATGTGATCACCATCCCAAAAGCCATTGTGATCCTCAGAAACCAGAAGGAAAACAGTTTTCAAGAGGAAATTCGAGATTCATTTTATCTTCCTTCGTCTTCCTGGAGTGTGCACTGTTGTGTGTCAATCCAAAGTCTCTATGTCCAAGGGTCCTCAAAGATTCCCATCTTGGGAATGAGCCGTGCTTAAGTGGAGAACAGGAGGAGCTGGCATGAGGGCAGGCGGCACTGTGGAGAAGGGCTGGGACCTAGTGGCAGTGGTGTGCAGAGCCGGAGCCAGGGCCACCACACAAAGGCAGAGTTATTGCTGCACAGGACGCTG
>PVHP010055968.1:0-10021 GCA_004024765.1 Zapus hudsonius
ACATTTAGGAGGGTTTAGGAGGGTTTTTTCCTAACACAGTTATATTATCTGCCCCAAACATTCTAATCTCAGCCTAACCTGGTTTTATCTTCTCTCTACACATCTAGCAATATCTTAAACTACATAGTTCCTTTTTAAAAAATTTATTTATTCTTTTATTACAAGGCTGTACTCTTATATCCTCTCTTCAGAGCTCCCATTCTATTGAGGGTCCTCCTCAGTGGGGTTACAGGTATTCATTATGGGGTTGTGTAGGCCTCAGTCCATCTCTTTGGGGGAAGTGTGCTTCAGGCTAATCCCAGCCACCTTGTTTCTTGATTGGAATTGTGTGTGGCCTTCTTCTTGGCTTATTAGAGAAAAGGAAATCTTTACCTTTTGCCCCAAATCTTTTTCATTAAAAGGGCACCTCACACCAAAATATGACTTGTTTAATCATTTTCTAGCAAACATTATTGAAATTTTAGTTAAGAAAATGAATTTGCTTCATAAGAAAAGAATGAAAGAAATGTGGAAGAGAATGGAGTGGGTGGAAAAACAGGAGGAAAAGGGAGGGGAGGTCAGGAGAATTTTGGTAATATGATGTCACCATCTTCTCCTTGGTGAGGTCCCATGTTTTTCCTTAGGGACAAATAATCTATTCATTGAACATCTTATTGATATATAATAAAGAAATGGAAAGATATGTCACATTAATGTGCAGATAAAGAAAAGTTAAGAGCTTCCACCCCCCTTCACATAAAGCCAATTCACTATTGGGCTTTATTTGATCAAGAACAAGCTTGAGAATCACTGCTACTATAGTGATCATTCCTTGCTGTATAGCTTTTCATTGTGTAGACACACTTCTGCTTATCTGTTTATCCATTCAGCAGGTAGTGGGCATTTTATTAGTTTTAGGTTTTAGACCATTATAAATAATGCCCAAACCTTTAGTGAAGATATTTTTTTGTATGTGTGTTGGGTATATAAATTGCTAGATCATGTACTTATTTAGCTTTAAATACTACTACAATATCATTTTCAAACTAAGAGTGATGCTACTTTATACTCCTGACAATGGACTTCCACTTGCTTTAATCCTTGTCAGAACTAGAGAGCTTTCTTCCCCTATATTACAGCTATTCATGGGAATACAGCTAGTGCCTGTCATGTAGGTTTTCTTGGTAGAGTGTGCACTATAGTTTTATGGGTTTTGAATAAGTCTCATACTTAATCTCCATCTGGTAAGCCTTTGAGAAGTTGAGTCTTGTTGAACAATGTGTGACCACTGGAGGTGGGCCTTGAGCTTTAACTGGGTATTCAGCTCTCACTTGCTGTTTCTTCCAGCTAATGTGACAAGAAACAAAATGTGACACCTGACTCTCTGTTTGCTATGTCTTCCCTACCATGGAGACTTCCCTTAGAAATTGTAGGCTGAAATAAACCTTTCCATATACAAGATGCTTGATTGTTGGGTGCTTTGGCCCAGTAATGAGAAGGTAACTGCTACAATGATCAATGGAATACAAAATATTTTCATATATATTTTTTAAATTTATGTTTGAATGTTTTGGCTACTTGAATTAAGTTGGTAATATATTTATTTATATAGTCAAAACACAAATCATGTCACTTATTAAATATCACATATAATGTACAAACCTATAGATCTCATTTTCACTGTCTTAATGTGATATCTGTATCATTTACTGAGCATTTTCATTTTAAAAGGCAAATAATTTTCCCCATTTATACTTATTTTTTCTTGTACTATTTAAAAAGTCTTTAGAGCTGGGCTTGGTGGGACAGGGCTATAATCACAGCTACTAGGGAGGCTGAGGCAAAAAAACTAATTGCAAGGCCTGCCAAGTCAACTTTTGTCTCAAAATATAAAGTTAGAAAAGGAGATGGGTATATAGGTTACAAGTTTAGTATAATTCTAAGTACCTCTTCTATCAAGTCTTGGTTTAAGCCAAGCCATGTCTGAAATTTATTTCTACAAGGTAATTGAGCATGGTGTGAGGTAGAAATTAAACTGAATTTTTTTCAGTATGGCTGACTAGATGATATAATAACTTTAATTGATGACAGAATTCTTTCCCAATGGCTATAATGTCCTTTGTCACAGATCAGGGGATTGATCAAGTGTATGAATGGACTCCATTCTAGGCTGTTAGCTAGTTTTCCTTCCTAGACCAACACCATACTAATACTTACTTTCATTTTGCAACAGATCATGACCACTTGTAAACCTCTGAAAAAATGATTTGTCTCTTATTATGTATTTTCATGTTCATGAAAAATTTCAAAACAGTATGTCAAAAATTTCCCTGAAAATCTTGCTGGATTGGTTATAATGATGAAGAATCTGAAGATTAAAAGGGGGATAATTATTATTTATGTGCCATATTATAATTGTCAGTCAGGGAACATAGCATAGATCACCATCTATCAGAGACTTCTGTTAGCAACATGCTGTCATATTTGTTTGTTTGAGAAAGTGTGCCACATCTTCCTGGGTGTTGAGATTATAGGTGTGTGCCTTCATACCTAGCATTTAGATTGTGTGGCTCTCCAAGTAGACACATATAAATTATAAGATTTTCTCTAATATTAGCTGTGTTTTGTTACCACTATAAATGTTATCACCTCTAACAGAGCTGGTATTGCAGGCCTGTGCCACTTGGCCCAGCACTAAAGAATCTTTATTGGTAAGGGATGTTGCTTTTCATTAGAAATTTATGTATACGTGTACCTCATGTAAAAGATAAGACCCTATTGCTGAAGATTCCAAGGACTGATATCACACAATACAGCGAGACCCTGCTGAATCCAGAAATGAAATCAGCTCCCAGAAGCCTGGGTAATGCCAGAAGGTGTTGCATGAGCTGCCAGGGGAACCAGATCAATGATATCTTGAGTGATCAGGAGGCATCTTCAAGTTACATCAACCGATGGCCTGAGAATGCAGAACACACTGCTATATGGCACAGAAAAGCATGGCAAAAATTGGCCATCTGTGCAATAGTGGTGCCCAACCTAGGTGGTTAATCAACAGCTGGCTAATTGGCTAAGAGATCCGCTCAGTGTCAGGGAACCCCTAACTGGTAATGGGACCCAAGGCAACCTTGAATGGGGACCAAGAACCCCATCTCCCTGGGGAAGTCCTTAGTAACCATAGGTCCTCAGAAAGGCTACACCCTCCAAATGCTCACCAACCTAGAAATATTTGTCTCAATTGACCAATAATAATCTCACTGTCCGCTGGAGACTCTGTTTGTATCTTTCAGAAGGCAACACGAAATGGGGATAAAGGAACTCCACCAAGGGGACCTGTTGTGACGGGGGACACCCAAGCAGGAGACGATCCATATAGAGCCCAAATACAACCTCTAAGTAATTGGGATGATGAGCAAAACATCTATTCTCACAGGAAGGTAGATAACCTATGGAAGGACAATGAGAGAGGCACCAAGGGTGCCCAAAATTGTCCAAAACACAAATTTTGAGACTTTTACAAACCTAATAACTATGGAAAATTTGAATTCACCCACCGACTGAGGGAAATTTGGGAAAGAGGGGTGGAAAGAATGTAAGAATCATGGGGGGGATAACTAATGAATAAAAGGGAATGCCATCATGATTCAATGGCTTTATCTAATAACCTTTGATAGTGAACACATTGTTGTGTTAATATATATAATTTAAGCCCATAAAATGTTTAAAAATGAAAAAAACAAATGTATACACAATCACATGCAAACACACACACAAACTTGAGCATCAGTGAGACCATCTAAACTCTGAAGTTTGTCATGCATTTCAAAAGCCCTACAAACATCTCATTCCCCAGCATAAAAGTAATGAGTTTCATTATGGCATTTCAATACAAGTATATCATACACAATGCTTAAAATCACCCCATTATTTTACTCTGTCTACCCTCTTCCTTGCTCTGATCTCCTTCAAAGCTCAAATAGCTAATCCCCTTCTTATTTTATGTGATATGTTTGTACATTAAAAAAAAGAGTTTCTAGGTTAATATGGTGGTGTTGGTAGCCACATGGTAGCAGCCTGCAGAGAGAAAAGGCAGAAAAACAGGGAAACACACTCTTCTTCTAAAAACCAAAGGGGTGCAAGAAAAATTCAAACTCAGCAGAAAATTAGGAAAGAGTCAGAACATTCACAAAAAACAGCCAGAAGCTCTTATAGCAGTACAGGTTCCAGCCTCATGGCTTTGGCTCAAGCCGTGCCTCCAGAAAAGTCACAGCTGTTTTTTGTCCAGGGTGGGGGGAGACAGGGTTGAGGTAGGCTTAGCTTAACTGTGGATCCAATGGAAATCAGCCTTCAGCCATCTGATACAGTGGAAACTGTGACTGTGGGAAGATATACTCCAGCTCCAGCTGCAGCAGGAACTCATCTCTACCCAGGCAGTAACAGCCTCAGATGCTACATTGAGTTGCCTGAGTTACAAGGACAAGAGGAGAAGGTAGGCAAGCAGGCGCCACTCACACCAGCTCCACAAAGGTCAAATCACCCTTAAGAAAGGGGCCAGGGCATTAGTGAGCTTGGGAACAGGATACTTTTGGTGGGCAGAGGGCCTACAGCTATCAGTGAGTCTAGGAAATTTGCACCTGAGAGGAAAGGTAGAATCGTGTCCAGCATGCTCCAGGCTGCAGAAGAGCTCTCAGTTATTTGCATCTGGAGCCTTCAAGAAATGCACCTCACCTCTAAAAGCAGAAGTCTCCTTAGGATGAAAGTATGGAAAACGATCTTCCAAGCAAATGGAAATAAAAAACAAGTGGGTGTGGCTATATTAATATCTGATAAAACAGATGTTAAACCAAAATTATTTTAAAAGGACAATGAAGGTCACTTCTTACTCAGCAAGGGAACAATCCAACAAGATGTTACTATCATAAATATCTATGCACCTATCTACATAAAGGATGTTACTATCATAAATATCTATGCACCAAATACAGGAGCACAACATTTCATAAAGTAAAACCTACCCCCCAAAAAAGAAATAAACTCCAATTCCATCATAGTATGAGAATTTAACACACCATGATCCTCTCTAGACAAATCATCCAAACAGATGATTATTGAGGAAGTAACAGAGCTTAATAACACCACAGATCAACTAGACCTAACAGATATATACAGAACATTCCATCCCAAGAATATAGAATTTACATTCTCAGCAGCCCACAGAACCTTCTCTAAAATAGACCACATATTAGGATATAAAATATGCCTCAGCAAATTCAGGAAGACTGATGTAGCCCCCTGCATTATATTTGACCACAAGGTGTTAAAGCTAAATTAAGAGTTGGAGGACAACAGAAAATGCACCAGCTATTGGCAACTGAACAGCATATTATTTAAAAAAAGAATGAGTCATTCAAGAAATCAAAAAGGAAATTGAGAATTTTCTAGAAGTAAAGGATAATAAATACACAACATACAGAAACTTATGGGACACAATGAAGGCAACCCTAAGGGGAAAATTCATAGTGCTAGATGTTTTTATAACAATGACAGAGAGATCTCAAAATCAATAACTTTAACCACCCACCTAAAGGCATTGGAAAAAAAATTAGAACAATCCAACCCTAGAAGCTTAAGATGAAAAGAAATAATTAAGGCCAGAGCTGAGATTAATGATGAAAACTAAGAAAAAATTAAAAATAGATGAGCTCTCTGGTGGTCTGGTGGCCCTCTCTGGTGGTTAAGTGACTCCATGCACTCATGTTTCTCTACTCCCCCCTCCCAGCCACACTTCTGTGCATGGTCAGGTCTCTAAGGTTATCTGGTGGCTCCATGCCCTCCTCTGTCTCTCCACCCCTACCCAGTCACACTTCCATGCATGCAGCCAGGCCTCTCCACTGTTCTGGCAGCTCTACATCCTCTTCCTTCTCTCCTCAATCCATACCCAGTCACACTTCTGTGCCTAGCCAGGCCTCTCTGGTGGTCCAGTGGCTCCACTTCCTTCTCCTTCTCTACTCCACCCCTACCCAGCAACACTACCAAATGCAGCCAGGCCTCTCCAGTGGTCCAGTGGCTGTGTGGCCTCCTCTTCTCCACCACGCACACCCAGCTACTGGTAGCCTCTGAGCTTCTCTCTTTCTCCCTCTGCCCCCACCCAGACTTTCTGCCCAACCAGACTCTTACTGATGATTCTGGGGGCTCTGTATTTCCCTTTCCCTCTGGCCCCAACCCCATAACCAACTCTTTCAACCAGCCAAACACCTTTCAGAAGTTCCGGTGGAATTTCTGCTTCTCACTCTCTCTCAGCTTACCATTCAGCCATCCACTCTTCTGTCCTCACAGACTACTTCTAGTGGAACTGGCAGGCTATATTCTATCACAAGCTCCTGGAACTGGCAGCTCTCCTTTCACTTAGGCCCCCAGGCCAGGTGCTCTCTCCTCTATTCATTCCATGGGTCATTGGATACCATCTTAATAGCCCCAAAGCATTCTTCCCAGGCTTCCCACCAGCTGCTGCATGCAGCTTCTGTACTGTGGTCCATACCAGGAACTCTCACCATGGGCAGTTCTGGCCTACACAGAGACACAGAGCTAGGCAGCAAAGGCCACTGCCCAGCCCTCTGAGCTAAAAGGACAAGGAGAGAAAGCAGGCATGACTCTGCTATCTCCACATTGGTTGATACCTAAGAATGTCGGTGAAATGTGCTATGTGTGTGAGAGGGAGGAAGGTAGTTAATATAGTGTGGGAGAAGGTGCTTCCTGTGGGCTTCACATCATACCCCTAAAGGGAAAGGTTAGAACTAAGCCCGGTGAGCTACAGGCTGGTGAGGAACACCAGCATATTGGGGCCTGGAGCTCCAGGGAACACAAACAGGAATGGCACCTGCAGTTCCCCTCATGGGAAAGAGGCCAATATGGTGGCTCACAGCCTAAGCATTCAGGTACAGTGTGTTCTGTCCGGTGAATGATAGAAACTTTCTGTGGACAGAACGCCTCAGACAAAAGAGATACTGGTTAAGCTTAAACCTAGTGGTATAACACTGTTCCGGCAGTATATGCCAAACTTCATCCTCCCCCAGAGGACCTCACTCCAATTCCAACTTGAGAGAAAAAGCTCCATTGCAAGCACTTGCCAGAGGGGTAAAAAGGAGATCCGTAACCCTCCTTGCTAGGATATGGAGGGGGAAGAGTGCAAGTAGATCCCCTCTGAATACTACTGAACCCCAGCAGAAATACAAAAATGTGGATACAACAAGAGAAGATCTCTGACTCCCATAGTATATTGTATAGAAGATACTAGTCCAGAACAACTGGCACACCCATAGCCTCTGCAATTAATATATCTGAGGTTACAACACTAACCCAAACACAACTAGTACATGAAACAGAACTAGCCCTGCATACTCAATGAAAACTTACAGTGGCACCCACAGCAAGAAAACTAGACCCTTATCACGAAATGGGCAGAAACCAACAGAAAAAATACTACAGCAATACAGGATGAGATTCCCCAAACTAGGATACCAAGTCCCACACTGGAAGAGGCAAATGAAAACACAGGGGGGATAAAACCACAACCCCCAAATGAGAATAAAATAACCCCTGGTTATAACTGGTCATAACTTCAATGAGATCATGACCAGGATGATGGCTAAAATGGAAGCTGCCAAGAAAGATGTAAAAGAGATGAAACTGAACAATGCAAGCATAGACATAAGACTGAACCTAATGGTGAAAAATTTGTCAAATTTCAAAAACACAGTAAGTGAATTGAAGGTAAACCAACTATGGGAGGAGCTAGACAATCAGCTAACTAAGTTTGATGAGGACTTAACCAAATTAAAAAATGAATTTCAGTAGACATTAATAAAAACAAAAGTAGACTGGAAATTGAAACTCACCAGAGAAATAGAGACCATGAACAAAAATATAACAGAAACCAAAAATCAAACAGAGGTTATAAAAGCCTGATTTGAATCCCTTTGTCCCAGAGTTGATAATGAGATCCTCAGACCTTGAGGACAAGACAGAAGAAAATACTAGGGACTCTACAGGCTTCAATATATTCAAAAATCGTGTGAACCAAATATGAGGGATCTGTAGGATACCATAAGGAGACCAAATCTCAGGATCATGGCATTCCAGAAGGAGAAGAAACCCAGACCAAAGGCATAGAAACTATTTTTTTTAAAATATTTTATTCATTTTCAAACAGAGAGAGAGAGAGAGAGAGAGAGAGAGAGAGAGAGAGAGAGAGAGAGAACACACCAGGGCCACCACCTTATGGATCTGGCTTATGTGGGTCCTGGGGAATTGAACCCAGGGCCTTAGGCACTGGAGGCAAGTGCCTTAACCGCTGAGCCATCTCTCCAGCCCCCATAGAAACTATTTTGAACAAAATTATATGAGAATTTTTTCCTTCTCTTATAAGAGAAAGCCTCAATTCATATTCAAGAATCCCACAGAACTACAAACAGACAAGACCAAAGAAGGAACTCTCATAGATATATCTTGCTTAAATTGCTAACCATAGAAAGTAAAGAGAGAGTGCTCAAGGCAGCAAGAGAGAAACAACTCATCACTTATAAAGGCAAAGCCATCAGAATTGCATCAGACTTCTCATCAGAAACCATGAAGGCCAGATGGGCATGGAATAAACACTCTTTTAGGCCTAAAGAATTATGAATTCCTGCCCCAACTACTGTACGCAGTAAAGCTGTCCTGCATAATAGATGGAGAATTGAAAGTGTTCCATGAGAAAAGCCAGCTCTATGACTATATGAACACAAAGCCAAACTTACAGAGAATACTACTGGAGATAAACCACAACTAAGAGACCAGCAACATACCTCAGGAATCCAATTGAGAAGAAGCATGGTAATTATAATGTTTTACTAATAATAACATGTGAGGTATGAACACCCATAACCCTTCAACATGGCAAGTCTAAGGCAATACTCACAGTTATAACTCTGAATATAAATAGACTTAACTCCCCTATAAAAAGACCCTGATTATCAGGGTTAATCAAAAAAGGGATCCTTCCATCTGCTGCCTTCAAGAAATGCACCTCACTTCTAAAGACAGAAATTTCCTCAGGGTGAAAGGATTAAAAACAATTTTTTTCAAGCAGTAGTAGCTACATTAATATCTGACAAAATAGACTTTAAACCAAAATCAATTAAAAAGAACAATGAAAGTCACTTCTTACTCATCAAGGGAATGATCCAACAAGAGGATATTACTATCATAAATATATATGCACCAAATTCAGGTGCACCATGGTTCATAATGCAAAATTTACTCAAAAACCAAACAAATTGATGCTAACTCCATCATAGTAGGAGACTTTAATATACCACTATCATGTCTAAACAGATCATCCAAACAGAATGTCAGCAGGGAAATAATAGAGCTTAACAACACCATAGACCAAGTAGTTCTGACAAATCTGTAAAGAACATTTCACCCTGACAAAGAATATACATTCTTCTCAGCAGCTCATGGAAACTTCTGCAAAATAGACCACATATTATCTCATAGAACATCTCTCAACAAATTCAGGGAGACTGACACAAACCCCTGCATCATATCAGACCACAATGCATTAAAGTTAGAAATTCACAATGGGAGGAACATCCAAAGCTATACAAATTATTGGCATCTGAACAATACCATTTTAAAAGTGAATGGGTCATTCAAGAAATCACAAAAGGAAATTGTAAGTTTTTCTAAAAGTAAATGATGGCTAGTGGAAGAAGATGGCGGAAGGCGGAGCGGCGGACCTGGACAGCCAGCGTTCTGACATCGCCACGCTGCTGAAGACCGCGCTCCGGAAGGGGGATACCTGGACAGAAGATACAGAACATGTGGTTATTCCTGTTTGCCTGAGAGAAAAATTCAGACACTCAAGTTATACCCACCATACTGGTTCTTCACTTTTTGGTCAGCCTTTTCTTATGACTGTACCACGAAACAATACTGAAGATAAACTCTATAATCTCCTACTTTTGAGAATGTGCCGGTATGTCAAAATATCTACTGAAAC
>PVHP010055969.1:0-10010 GCA_004024765.1 Zapus hudsonius
TCTTTTGGCAGCTCTGTACCATAGGTCAGGTTCCTTGCCCTCTCTGAGGCTCAGGTTTCTCATCTAGCAAATGACACTATTTCTCAATATACAATGGGAACTATTTTGCCAGGCACTGTTCTAGCCTACAGGGATCTGTTGCTAAACAAGACAGAGAGAGTCTCTGTGCTCACAGAATGTACATCCCAAAGTACCTAACCATTGCACCTACCTCACAGGGCTGATCTGACCGCTAGTTCTTCACTCCTGTTCTTTCTGGCTCAAGCTCCATTTCCCCAGAGACATCTCCCCTGATCTGTCAGTTTCCATTGGAACTAGGTGCCTGGCATTATTATCAGTTGTTGGGAAACTCCTTGAGGATGGGTACAATATCAGATATCTTCCCTGTTTGCTTTGTTTTGTTTTTAACTTGGTAGTGACTGGCCCATAGTAGGTTCCACATGATACTTGTTGAATAAATAAATGAAGTGAGATGCATGTAAAGGGCTTGGTGTGGCCTTGGCCCGGTCAGTACTCAATGAAATATTGCTTCCTTCTGTAAGTCAACGTTTATGCTCCTGACCAGAAAACTGGAATGAGCCCTATGTATGCCCTCCACCCACCTGCTTCTGACACCTAGCATTGTGCCACAATGTGCTGGGGATGATCTGCCATGACCTTTGTCCTGCTGGCTGGAAGATACTGGGTTCTGTGTAGTTGGCCATATTTCCCTCCAGACTGGCAAGCGGCAGGACTGGGGCTTGATGCCAAGCAGTAGGCTCCATGGAAGGCTGCGTTTGGTGGTTCACTGTAATCCCAGCACTGGAGAGGCTGAGGCAGAATGACTATGTTCTAGGCTATATATTAATACTTACAAAACACTTATATAATAGAGTTAATGCCCAGTTCATACAGAGAGCATTCCACCATGCTTTCCCTTCCTCTGGCTCTTATACCTTTTCTGCTCTCTCTTCTATGGTGTTCCCTGAGCCTTGGAGGAGATGATGTATATAGATGGCCCATTTAGGGTTGAGTCACCTATTCTCAGCATTCTAACTAGTTATGAGTTTCAGCAATCACTACCTCCCACTGCAAAAAGAAACCTTTCTGACCAAAGTTGAGACCACTAATCTATAATCTATAGGCATAAATATAAATATTTAGAAGCAGTTTGACAGATACAACATGTCCACTTAGCAAAACAATAGTAGTTTCTCTATAGGGTCACACGGGCCTTTGACCAGGTTTTCAGTACAGGTATGAATTCCCTCCCATGGAGCAGACCTCACATCCAGTCATTTAAATGTTGCTTAGTTCCATAACAGCTGTGCCATTATTGCACCAGTTGGCATATCTTGCCTGGAAGATTGCTAGTGCACCATGTTTTTTTTTTTTGATATGATCTCAATAAGTAGTCCAGAGTGGCCTTGAAATCATGATCCTCCAGCCTCAGCCTCCTCAGTGCTAGTATTATAGAAATAAGCCACCACACTTGGATTCTGAAGAAGTCTTATAACTCAAAACAAAATGAAAATAAATATAAAATTAATCAACTAGCCAGGCATGGTGCCACACGCCTTTAATCCTAGTACTTAGGAGGCCAAGGTAGGAGATTCACTGAGTTTGAGGCCACCCTGAGACTACATAGTGAATTCCAGGTCAGCCTGGGCTAGAGCGAGACCCTACTTGACAAACAAAGCAGAAAAATCTACCAACTAAATTGTGGGCAAAAGACTTGAATTTTTCTAAAGGCCAGTCATTAGGGAACTGGAAACAAAACCTAATGGGAAAAACCTCACACCTTTTACAACAGTTACTATTAAAAAAAAAAAAAAAAAAGTCCCCCAAGAGGCTGGGGATGGCTTAGCAGGTAAGAGCACTTGCTACACAAGAAGGACAGCCTGATTCACCCTGGGTTCCATTTCCCAGCACCCACATAAAACAGCTGCATGTGGTCACATATGCTTGTGACCGCAGTCCTACGGGGAGTGGAGGCTGGAGACTCACTGGGGCTTGCTGGTCAGCCAATCTGCCTGAAAACCCAGCTCTAGCTTCAGTGAGAGACTGTCTGGAGGAGACAAGCCGGTGACAATAGACACATTCTCCTCTGGCTTCCGCGTGCATGTGCATGGCTGATCACACACACACACCACACACCGTACCACAATACTCGAACAAGAGAGCCCCCCAAAACAAAAATCCTAGAGCATAGCAGACATCGGCAAGGATGTGGAGAGCTTAGAATCCTTGTGCCCCATGATGGAAACATAAAATGGTGCAGCTGCTGTACAAAACAAAATGGTGGTTTCACCAACAGTTAAAAAAAAATTATCAGGGCTAGAGAGATGGCACAGTGGTTAAGGCACTTTCCTCCACTGCCTAAGGCCCTGGGTTCAATTCCCCAGTACCCACATAAGCCAGACCCACAAGGTGATGGCCCTGGTGTTCTTTCTCTCTCTCTCTCTCTCTCTCTCTGTATCTCTGTATCTCTCTGCTTGAAAATGAATAAATAAAATATTTAAAAAAACAGAATTATCAGTTTTATTATCAGTATTATTGCTTACAAAGAATTATCAGTATTATTGCTTACAAAGCCCGAAGGCCTGGGTTCAAATCCCCAGTACCCATGTAAAGCCAGATGTGCAAAGTGGTGCATAGGTATGGAGCTTGTTTGCAGTAACAAGAGGCCCTGGCATGCCTCTCTCTCTCTCTCTCTCTCTCTCTCTCTCTCTTCTCTCTTTGTCTCCCTCCCTCTCTCTCTACTTGCAAATAAATAATAAAAAATTAAACAATAAAATTATCATAATTAGTTCATGCAACAATTTTACTTTTTGGTCTATATCCAAATTACATGGAAGCAGAAAGCTATATAACCATTTGTATACCCATGTTCACAGCAGCCCAACTTCAGTAGCTGAAAGGTGAAAGCAACCCACATGTCCACCAACAGATGAGTGGATAGATAAAAGTGGTATATCTATATACTGGAATATTATTCAGCCTTAAAAAGAAAATTTGGGGCAGAGGTGTTGCTGAGTGGTTAAAGGCACTTGCTTGCAAAGCCTGCTGGCCTGGGTTCAGTTCCCCAAGACCCATGTAAAGTCATGCAAAAAGTGGCATAAGCATATGGCATTCTTTTCCCGTGGCGAGAGACCCTGGCACACACATGCACAGGCATAAATAAATATTTTTTGAAGGAAATTTCATCTGAGGTATTTCTTGCCCAATTTTGTTTCCTTTTCTTTCCTTCTTTCTTTCCCGCCTTCTTTCTCTCCCTCCCTCTTCATCTCTCTCCTTCCTTCCTTCCTTCGCCTCTTCTTTCATCTTGTGTGAATTTTGTGTTTATGCATGTGTGTATGAGTATGGGCATATGAGCATATGTGTGCCAGTCAGAGGTCAACTTTAGGATGCTGGTCCTCACTTTCTACTTTATTTGAGGCACGGTCTCTCATTGTTCACTGCTGTCTTCTCTAGACCAGCTGACCCACAAGTTTCTGGAAGATTCTCCACCTCCCTTCTCACCCTAGGCCTGCTAGGATCACAGATACTTGTGTTACAATGTCTGGTTTTACAGGGGTTCTAGGGATCCGAACTCAGGATGTCACACATGTGCAGCAAACACTTGTCCACTTGTCATCTCCGCAGCCAGGCCCTGTGGTTGTTTTGGAGACAGGATCTTACTATAGGACCCCAGTTGGCCTGGAATTCGCAGAGATCTGCCTCCCTCTGTTCCAGGGTGCTGGGACTGTAGGCATGAGGCACCGCATTCCTCTCCTTCGGAGCTGTCCCCTCTGCCTCTGAAGCTGCTTGCATACTTTATTGTCCTAGCCTCTGATTCCTGAATGCCACACATTGGGGATCTGTAAGCACTCTTCGGAGGAGAGATTTGCCTTCTGTGTGAAGCCAGATCTGCTTTCTCCTCCTTTTTGCTCTCTGTCTTTCTCCACAAATCCCCAATACTTTGAATAACAGAGCAGTGGACGCCCAATGATTCAACACTTGTCCAGTATGCAGGCTATGAGTTGTGTGAGCAGCAGTTAGTGGGGAGCAGGCAATGCCTCTGGATATTTCCCCCATCATGGCTCTTACAATCTTTCCACTTCCGCAAAGTTCCCTGAGCCATGATGGGTGAGTTTTAAGTCTTTAAAAAAACAAAACAAAACCAAACCTTTTTATTGACAACCTCTGGACATAGTCACAGTACGCCACGATTGCACTCCCCTCCCTCTACCCTCCCTTGTCCCCCTCCCCCATCCTCCCTCGCTGAATCCTTTCTTGCCAACCAGTCCCTCAACATTCAGTCTAACACTGTTCAGGCTGGAACTGCTGTGGCCTCACTTCCTCCTCTGGGAAGTCTGGGAAGAGGGTTTAAGCAGCCCTACTTACTAGCAGAACAGAATCTTGAAATGGAGGTGATGTACCCAGATTCACTTCCTCAGAAAGTGGCAGGCATTTTGCTTAGATATGGCTGTCATCCCATCAGAAAGCCCTGCCCTTCTGTCTAGAGCATCACCCTTGCCTCCACCATTCTGCCTTCCTTGGCTCTCCTTTGGTTCCCCTCTCTGACATCAGTTTATGTGTTCTGGTCTCTTCCTCTTTGAAAGGAAATGACTTGAATATAGCAGTGTGGTCCCACCGATTGCCGTGTCCCCAGAACCTAGCACCTGGCAAAGTATTTTAAAAATCAATAAGAAATTGAAGTTTCCTGTAATCTGTGATCTCATAAATCCTGTGATCTATCTAAACTTCTAGTTTGAAAACTCATTTGTTACTCATAGTGAAAACTTAATTGTAACCCTAGGAAACATACATGTACATGTATGGCCTTGACATTGTTTTGGACTAAGCACTGATGTTTTCTAATCCATTCAAATTATGTTATGAAATTTTTAGCTTCAGTTCATTTCATTGATTTCTCAACCAGCTTGACTTCTGTGACTCAGTCAAGGTCGCACAGCTAGTGTCGTGCTGGAATCCACTGTTCTGCCTACTACGCTTTGTGGGGTTTCTTGCCCAAAGGCAAAACTGTCCCCAAAGCTGAGAACAAATGCCTTTTTCTCCTCCCCACAGTCAAGGCAAGGCTGTGCCCTCCATCTGCAGGCACTTCCACTTGATCGGCCCAGATACCTCCAAGTCCAGAAGGCTCCTCCCAGGAGCTCCCAAAGGAAAGGTTTAGTCTTAATGGGTGGCATACCCAGGCTCGCTGGAATCCTCATCCGAATGACATGGACCCTTAACATATGGACAAAGGCACATGGCATATTAAATGATTTACTGGGGTCAGAGATCAAATCAATGGCAGGCCTTACGTGAACCTGCCCCCATCCTCCACGCTCGCTCAGCTAAGAAGCTAGACCAGCCCATCAGCCTGGGCCTGGTCAGCCGTCAGCCAGTTAATCTACAATGACACCTTCTTTTCCTACCAGAGGGCGGTTTTGACTTGAACTCCTGGGAGACCTGTCTTCTTGGAGTCCAGATTTCTCTGCTTCGGAGTCTAATTTAGCTAGTGTTGGACGCTGAAGCCTAGAAAATGCTGAAAGTTGTTTATTTGTTCTTTTATTCCTGGCTTTATAATTTGACCTAATATACTGTACGTCTGTACATGTGTTGATCTCAAAAAATGTTTGAGCTTGGCTGCTCAGGCCATGTTGGCAGGCAGCTGCTAAAGCCATCAGGATGTTTGCTTCCAGTTACAAAAGAAAACATTCTCTATTTGGGGCTATGTTGTTGGCTTTTTTTTTCTTTCTTGATTTAAAAGGGAAAATATGTTTCCCAGTAGAGATGGGGGGTGGTCCCCCATCCCCTTCTAGAGCTAAGAACGCTAAGAAAGCTTTCAGCACACCTGCTTCATCGTCTCGCTAATATTCCTCCTTTCTCTCTCCCTGTGGAAGTGTTCTTAGGATCTTTGGTTTGCATTATTTGAGCTTGGGGGCAGGTTTCTCTCCCGTCCCTGGGGCTACCAGTTTATGGTTCAGCATCTCCCTCCAAGTCTGCTGTGTTTTTAGCTAAGGCAGGTTGTGTCCCATTATCAGGTGCACTGACGAAATGACTGCTGATGGAAGCAAGAAAACATGAGTAATTCTAACCTCTGCCCAGAACATTCGAAGGAACACGTAACCCTGACCTTGCTTCAGCACTTTGGAGAGACCATTTGGGGGAAACTCCGTTTCTCAAAATATACATGAATTTGAGAGTTTCTCTGGCTAAAGATGCAGGGAAAGCCATATGGCAAATGTGGGGTTCACGTATGCAAATGTTTGTTTCAGAGAAAATGTTCAAATGAGCATCGCTGGTGGTAAGTGGCCCTGGGAGGCTGGCCTCAGCGCTGGAAGGAGGAAGGAGTGGAGGTGAAGGGAAAGCAGGACAGAGAAGCTCCGCCATGCTGCTCAGAAAAGAAGATATGGGAACCTCTGAGAGAAAGAGAAGAGAGGCTGGGCTGTGGGGTGGGAATGGTGCAGAGAGGCTGAGGAGTCCAGGAGCAAGGTCAGCTTCTAAAGCGCTGTCCTGGCTCTCTGGCTGAGCCCCAAGTTACTGCATGGAAGGTCCCAACAACCCCAAGGTCTCTGGCTGAAAGGATCCCATTGACTGAGCCAAGACTTCTGATCAGCAAGCTGAGAGGTGTTTGAATCTAGGCTTTGAACTCATAAATGATATCTTTTTAAATTTCAAATTCCAACTGTTCATTGCTGCAAGGCAGGAGAGCAGTGGGCTTTTGTGTGGGGACCTTGTAAAACAAGATTCTCGTCTAGTTATATAGGTGCCTTCTCTCCTCCTCCTCCTCCTTTTTCTCCCTGACAGAATCTTGCTATGTAGCCTAGGTTGGTCTTGAACTCACTAGTAGTACACCACGACACCCACCCTGATTTAGATTTCTTTTTTCCTTTCCTTTTCTTTCCTTTCCTTTCCTTTCTTTCTTTTTTCCTTCCTTCCTTCCTTCTTTCTTTTTTTTGAGGTACGGTCTCACTCTACTACATTCACTCTGTAGTCTCGGGCTGGCCTTGAATTCACAGTGATCCTCCTTCCTCTGCCTCCCAAGTGCTGGGATTAAAGGTGTGCCACCATGACAGCTTCTTCTGCTTTCTTTTACCAGGGTTATATGATTTTCCGCACACATTTTTTAAATATTTTATTTATTCATTTTCAAGCAGAGAGAGAGAGAGAGAGAGAGAGAGAGAGAGAGAGAGAGAGAGAGAGAGAGAGAGAGAGAACCAGGGCCACCACCTTGTGGGTCTGGCTTATGTGGGTCCTGGGGAATTGAACCCAGGGCCTTTAGGCACTGGAGGCTAGTGCCTTAACCGCTGAGCCATCTCTCCAGCCCGATCCTATGCACATTTTGTTAGATTTATACCTAAGAATTCTTTTCTTTCTTTTCTTTTCTTTTCTTTTTTTGGTAGGGTCTCTAGCCCAGGCTGACCTGGAACTCACTTTGTAGCTCAGGCTGGTCTCAAACTCACAACAATCCTCCTACCTCAACCTCCTGAGTGCTGGGATTAGAGGCATGAGCCATCATATCCAGCTTTCCTTTTTTTCCCTTTTCTTTTCTGTGCTGTTGCATATGGTAATTTTCCAAAAAAATTTAAATTTCAATTGTTCATTGCTGGTCTTCAGGAAAGCATAGGAGACAAGACTTTTCTGATCTGCTATTATGAGCTTGTCTAGTGAATGAAAGCTGGGGCAGAATGGGTCAGTAATCACAGCTGCCTGTCCCCCATCGCTTTCCACTTCTTCACTCTATAAATATTTGTTTATTTCATTTGACTGAATTGATGTTATGCTAATGAACCACCAGGGAGTAAGGAGTGCTGTGAAGAAATGAGGGAATGTTAAAGTCCCAAGGTTGGAGAAGAGATGTTTGAGATAGAATGAGGTGTGTGTGTGTGTGTGTGTGTGTGTGTGTGTGTGTGTGTGTGTGTTGGAAAAGTAGCAAACAGGGAGAGAGGCCATCCCCTGATCAGGCAGGTGGGTAAGTTGGAGACCTGGTGAAGACAAATGCATGCTATGCCCAGGGTCACACGTCATCACCTATACACAGAGCAGTATGTGAGTTGAGATCCAACTCCTTTTTGGCTCTGAATAATTAGAGCAGAATTAAATCTTTGCTATCTCAATGTTTATGTTAATGCCTGTTTCACAAAAACAAAATGATTGCAAATATGGTTGTTCATGCAATTTGGACTTTGTTGCTGACAGGAGCCTGGCAGGTTGTGAGAAAGCAGAACTTTCTTGAAACTGGCTTTAAAAAGAATGAGGGGAAAAAAACAAAGCTGAAAAAAAATAATAATGAGAAGATCTGTACCCAATCCTTGACCCCACAGTGCCTGGCAAGGTACCCCAGAAGGTAGTTCTCAAAAAATGTACAGTGTATTGAAGAATCTGCAAGCAACCCCAAGAGGTTAATCTTCAGTGCTAAGTGCCAGGGCTGGGGAGCTGATCAGGGGAACAGAGATGAGGTTCAGCAACCATTAGTGACAGAATATAGAGAAGTAGCAAAATCAATATTCATTTGGCCTCCATGAGGTTTTTGTTTTTTAAATTTTAATTAATTAATTTACTTATTTTATTTATTTTATTTTTTTGGTTTTTCAAGGTAGGGTCTCGCTCTAGCTCAGGCTGACCTGGAATTCACTATGTAGTCTTAGGGTGGCCTCGAGCTCATGGTGATTTTCCTATCTTGGCCTTCCAAGTGCTGGGATTAAAGACATGAGCTACCACACCTGGCCCTTTAAAAAATATTTTATTTGTTTGAGAGAGAGAACTAGGCAGATAGAAAGAGAATGGGTACACCAGGGCCTCTAGGCACTTCAGGTACATGCACCATCTTGTGGCTTTATGTGGGTACTGGAGAATCGGACCTGGATCCTTAGGCTTTGCAGGCAAGTGCCTTAACCGCCGCTGATCCATGTCTCCAGCCTCCTCCACTAGTTTCTGCTGCCCGTGTAGCAGGTGTACTGGAGAGCACCTTGGGAGTTCTACTCAGGATCATCACGACTCTTTTGAATTATGTGCTCCAAGATGCCCTTGAGCTATGTGAGAGTTGTGACCTTTGTCGGAAGAACTATGGGTACTGGAGGGTGACTGCAAGTAAGGTCTTGGAGCAAAAAGTCCTTAAGCCTTGAACAGGGCAGGTCACCAACAGGTGACAAAGGCATTGAGAACCAGTTCTAAGAGGGCTGCTCTAGGTGCCAACTAACTCCACTTTCCCACAAGAGGCATGGGTCTCACTCTGGGTCCCAAAGAAAAAGTCTCCACCTGGAGAGATGGCCCAGTGGTTAAGGCACTTGCCTGCAAAGCCTAACGAACTGGGTTTGATTCCCCAGCACCCACATAAAGCCAGATGCACAAAGTGGGGCATGCATCTGGAATTTGTTTACAGTGGCTGGAGGTCCTGGTGTGCCCATTCTCTCTCTCTCTCTTTCTCTCTCTCTCTCTCTCCTCTGCTTGCAAATAAATCAATAATTTGTTAGTCTTTCACCTATAATATTTCCTGGAGAAGTGGCATATCGTGTACATTTCTTTCTGTGCCTCTACAAAAAAATGAAGGTTTCATTATGTGAATTCTATACCTCAAGACACCAGCGTTTTCTTGTTAGTTAGGCAAGGGCTTCAAAACATTACTTTAGAGAGGAACAAATATTTATCAACTATATTTATCAATAGGGAAGTGTTTTTAAAATATTTTTTATTTATTTATAAGGAGAGAGAGATAGAGAGAGAATGGGCACACTGGGGCCTTTTGCCACTGCAAACAAACTACAGATGCATGTGTATCACATTGTGCATCTGGCTTTACATGGGTCCTGGGGAATCGAACTTGGGTCATTAGGCTTTGCAGGCAAGTGTCTCTAATTGCTGAGCCATCTCTTCAGCCCAGGGAAGGAGATTTTATGATGTGAGGCTAAGAGCAATGTAGGGCCAAGTTCAATTTCACATTAGCTTTTTGGCTTAAAATTTTTATTTATTTTATTTATTTGAAAAAGAAAGAGAGGGAGGCAGAGAGCATGAGTACACAGGGGTCTCCTGCTACTGCAAAT
>PVHP010055972.1:0-10078 GCA_004024765.1 Zapus hudsonius
AAACCCATTCCTCCACAAGCCGCTTTTGTTTGGGTTCTTTCTGTGCAGCAACAAGAAAGCTGACTGTAACAGGGGTGGATCTGATTTCCAGCCCAAAGGTGTGCAGAAAGGTCTGAGCTCTGGACTAGTTGCTGCTGCTTTTGGTTTTCACAGGCTGTTTGGTTGTTTTCTCTCTGCTTGGATGTAAGGAAGCGGCTTCTTCCACCATGGATGGAACTTTCCCCTTGGATGGATCTGTAAACTTAAAATAAATCCCTTCCTCCCCTAAAGTGTGCCTGGTTTGGATGTTCATCCAGCAACGAGGAGCTGTCTATGACACATTCTTAAACATTTATTTGTCTACATGAGCTTTAAGGTATCTTACACATTAAAAAACTAAAACCTAGTCAGGCATGGTGCGTATCCCTTCAATCCCAGCACTCAGGAAGCTGAGGTAGGAGGATTGCAGTCAGTTGAAGGTCAGCTTGGGCTACAGAGTGAGACCCAGGTCAGGTAGAGTGAGAGCTTACCTAAAAAAAAAAAACTAGAAAAAACCCATTAAAATGGAGTTGTACTACATATATCACTCTGCAAATGAATCCTATTAAAATATTTTTATTTTACTTATTTGTAAGCAGAGAGAGAAGAGAGAGATAGAGAGAAGAGAGAAGAGATAGATAGATAGATAGAGAGATAGAGATAGAGAGAGAGAAAATGGGCACACCAGGACCTCTAGCCACTGAAAACAAAATCCAGATGCATGCGCCACTTTGTGCATCTGGCTTTATGTGGATACTGGGGAATCGAACTGGGGTCATTAGGCTTTATAGATAAGTGCCTTAACTGCTGAGCCATCTCTGCAGCCCTCCTATCTGCTAATTAAGATGCTGAAAGATGAGCCTGGTGGTGCACACCTATAATTCTAGCACTTGAGAGATGGAGGCAGGAAGGTCAGGAGTTCAAGCCCAGCTTTGGACACATGGCAAGTTTGAAGCTGACCCGGGCTGCACACAATCCTGTCTCTCCCACTCCTTGTCACACACGTTGACAATTGCACCCTACAGTCTTGCCCTAGTCCCCAAATGCTTCTCATCATTCTCTCATCTCTTCTACAAAGTGATCGGAAGTCACGTCGCTTGTTCCCATCTCTTCTCACACCACCCCATACCTTGACACAAGATCTTGCATTGAAATCGCCCCCTTGCCAGTTATAGAACCCTCTTATGATAGTTCTGGTCAAATCTGCCCCCAACTAGGGAGGACGCTCCCTTTGTCAACGGGACCACAAGTGTCTGACTCCTCCAGCACAACGTAGGAAAAGCCCTTCAGCTCTGGGAGTTTTAAAATACCAGGGGTTGAATGACTCCCACACCCAGCTCCCAACTTAGCTTCCCCATCACAGGGGTTTTCTCCAATTATACTTTTTTGATGGAAGCTCGCCAGAGATGATCCTGTATGCCAATGTTATTGTTGGATTGAAAAAAAACCAATCTATACTCCATGGACTGATCCAGTTTGCCCACAGAGGAGGATATCCAGCTGATTAGGGACAGGGAAGAGGGAAATCGGGGAATTCGGGACACCAACACATTATTTGCTCACTCAGTGTATGTAAATATGGATAATAAAGATATAATTTATTAAAAAAAACCCAACCTACCATCCAGTCTGTGTGTGTTATGTGTTTGTATGCATGTGGGTGCACTTGTGTGTGTAGAGGTCAGACGACAATCTCGGGTGTCATTCTTAGGAATGACATCACCCCTTTTTGAGGGTCTTTCACTGGCCCTAGTTAGGCCACTAGTTAGGCTAGACTGGCTGGATAGTTAGCCTCAGGGATCCTCCTGTCTCTGCCTTCCCAGACTGGAATTACGAGCTTGTGTTACCAGAACTGGCTTTTTTTCGGTTTTTGAGGTAGGGTCTCATTCTAGCCCAGGCTGACCTGGAATTCACTATGTAGTCTCCGGCTGGCCTCAAACTCACAGCAATCCTCCTACCTCTGCCTCCCGAGTGCTGGGATTGAAGGCGTGCGCCACCATGCCCGACTTTAGAACTGGCATTTCTATGGCTTCAGGAGATGGGTTTTAGGTTCTCATGTTTGCAAAGTCAGCACTTTACCCACTCACTTATCTCCCCACCCCAACTGTATAAACCATCACCACTTCCAGGAGCTCAGCTGTGGTACACTGTTCTATTCATTGAAATATTTGCTCTCTTCCTGAGGCCGATTATACTACCCCGCCCCACTGATATGAGACTTGAATTTCCAGTACCTCTCCCTGATATCTTTAATATCCTTGTCTTATTTATTCCAGGAAAATTATGCAACTTGCTTCAGCCAACAATACATGAGGACTCATTTTACTTCTGGAAATAAGCTTTAAGAAGCACCTGGTGGTTTTGTCATCATTTCCACGGCTGTGAGGTTGAGGGGCTTCTCCATCAGCCTGGGTCCCAGAGTGACAATAGGATGGAAGAAGACCAACACTAGGGTTAACAAGGAGCATGGGTGACAAATAAATCTTTGTGGTTGTAAAATATTGAGCCTTTAGGGACTGTTTGTTATTGTGGCATAACTTGACATATCCTGACTGATATGCCAACCTATTTCATGTGTCTCACAGCCAGCTTTTTGTCTGCCCCCAAGAAAAACAATGCCTCTATCCTACCCACCATGGTTTCAAAGACAGCTATGATGGACACTTTGATTCCTGTCACCTGATGCTATCAGTGAAAAACACTATTTCAGCCACCAACCACCACCAACACAGCTACAATTCCGATAATTGTCCAGTGGCCTAACGTTTACAGTCTCCTCCTCATGCTTCTGAAGAGTGATCACTCTCTCTCTTTCTCTTTTCTTTTGGCCTGTGGTGAGTGTGTTGTGGGTATAGTGTATGCAGCATATGTTATGTGTGCAAGTGTGCACCCCGTGTACACGTGCACATGGGAGGCCCTAGGAAAGAACTGGTGTCCGCTTATGCTGCTTTCTCGTGTTGCTTCTTTTGAGATGGAGTCTCTCACTCAACTTGGTCTTTTCTAGTCAGACTGTCTAACAGGGGAGCCCCAGAGGTTCTCCTGTCTCTACCCTCCACATAGGACTGGGGTTATCAGTGTGTGTGTGTGGCCACACCCAGCTTTTTACATGAATACTGGCAATCAAACTTGGGCTGTCTCAGTATCTCTCTCTCTCTCTCTCTCTCTCTCTCTCTCTCTCTCTCTCTCTCTCTTTTTCGAGGTAGGGTCTCGCTCTAGTCCAGGCTGACCTGGAATTCACTATGTAGTCTCAGGGTGGTCTTGAACTCATGGTGATCCTCCTACTTTTTTTTCTTTATCATTCATAATTAGATACATTGAATGAGCAAATAATGTGTTGGTATCCCCCTTCCCTGATTTCCCTCTTCCTGTCCTGTCCCACAATCAGCTGGATATCCTCCTCCGTGGGCAGACTGGATCCTCCTACTTTTGCTTCCTGAGTGTTGGGATTAAAGTCGTGCACCACCATGCTCCTGCCCAGATGAATTTCCATTTTGGTGGATAGACACCTGAGAACATCAAGAGATGGCAGGTTTCTTTTGCCTCACAGTTTTGGAGGTTTCAGTTGATGGCCATTTGGTTCCATTGCTTCAGGGCTTCTGTGTGGGGAGACAGAGTATCTTGGCAAGGAGTGTCTGGAGGGGACAGCTGCTCATGTAGGGGTGGACAGGATCCAGATGGACAGGAAAGAAGGGACCAAGAACAAGACATTCCCAAAATGTACTTCCTCTAGCTAATCAGCTTCCAAAGGTTTGAGCATTTCCCAAAATAGTGCTATCAGCACTATAAGTGGGTTCTGAGGACTGAACTCAGGGCATCATGATTATGAAGGCAAGTACTTACAGACTGAGTTATGTCCCCAGCCCTTTACTTTTCTTTTTTTAAAAAATATTTTATTTATTCATTTTCAAGCAGAGAGAGAGAGAGAGAGAGAGAGAGAGAGAGAGAGAGAGAGAGAGAGAGTACACCAGGGCCACCACCTTGTGGGTGTGGCCCATGTGGGACCTGGGGGATTGAACCCAGGGCCTTAGGCACTAGAGGCAAGTGCCTTAACCGCTGAGCCATCTCTCCAGCCCCCTTTACTTTTCTTAATACCTGGCACAATTAACTTAAAGGAGAAAAGGCTTATTTTGGCTCTTGGTTTCAGAAGGGTTGATTCATCATGGCACGGAGGGCGTGGTGAAATTCGGAGTGGCCACGAGACTTTGCATCCTGGTGGATCAGGAAACAGAGATCATGCCTATAACCAGTGGTGGGTCTAACCTTCAATGCCTCTCTCCTCCAAAGTGGTCTACTTCCTTTAGCTTGTCTAACACACTAAAGGTTCCACAACTTCCCAAAACATCACCATCAGCTGGGGACCAGGCATTTAGACACAGAAGCCTGTAGGGCCATTTCACACTCAGACCGTAAAACATGGCTTCCTGCTAGAGGTGAGAAACAGCAGAGAGGTAACAGATGGGCAGGAACGTCCGAGCTTGAGAGAAAGAGGAAGAGAGATGGGGAGGGCATTGTGGGTCAGAACAGTTCAGGTCTGGGAGTGATCAAAGCACAAGACTAGGCAATCCATTGGCTGAAACGGAAGGGACAAGTGGACAGAAAGGTGTATGGGTTACTTTTCTTATTACTGTGACAAAATACCTGACTACCCCCTAAAAATAGAATTAATGGACGACACTTGAAAAGGGAACTGCTGGTGGAAATATGAACCTGACTAGCCACTATGAAAGTCGGTATGGAGGTTCCTCAAAAACCTAAAAATAGAACTAACCATATGGTTCAGCTATATGGTCCAGGACAGATATTTACCCAAAGGACTCCAAGTCAAAATATCAGAGAGATACTTGCACAGCAAAGTTTACTGCAGCACTATTCGTCATAGCTAAGTATAGAACCAACCTAAGTGTCCAACAGCAGAGGAATGAATAAGAGAAAGATGGTATGTATACCCAGCAGATTTTATTCAGACATAAAGAGGATGAAATCATGTGAATCGGAAAGAAAAATACCACGTTTTCTCTCATGTGTGGATTCTAGATTTTATATAGATACATGAAATTATATACACATAAACACATATATAAACAAATATAAGGGCTGAAGACATGGCTCAGTGGTTAAACATGGTGGGGTCCCAAGGAAGTCTAAGAGACAGAAAGAGCTGGTCATGGTCACAAGCTTCTGTAACCCCAGTCCTACAGGGAAGCAGAGACTTGAGAAACGAAAAAGAAGTCACCCAGCTCCAGGATCAGTAAGAGACTCTGGCTCAGATAAGAATGCTTATTTATTTATTTATTTATTTATTTTTCAAGGTAGGGTCTCCCTCTAGCCCAGGCTAACCTGGAACTCACTCTGTAGTTCCAGGATGGCCTCAAACTCACGGTGATCCTCCTACCTCTGCCTCCCGAGTGCTGGGATTAAAGGCGTGAGCCACCAAACCTGGCTTCATACATTGTTTTGCAACTGAGATAGGTGGCCTGGGACACTTCAGGGAACAGAAAACCTCACACATTGCAAAATGGCAATCAGAGTTCAAAAATCGAGACATTCTGGTCCTAACAAAGTATTTATACTAAATATATAAAAACACATATACATAAAACATATACATAAAATCATATAGAGGAAACCTAATGAAAGTAGAGATGGCAAGAGGTGAGAGAAAGGGAAGGGCAGGAGGGTATGAGGAGAGCATGGTCCAAATCCATTATATACTTGTATGAAAATGTCCCTCTTAAACCCAGTATTATGTTCAGTACATATAAGCCAAAGAAAAGTACAAACAGCATAAAAAATTAGGAGCAGTGTTGTGTAGGGCGATGGCTCAGTGGTTTAGAGCGCTTGCTGTGCACGCATGAGGACCCGAGTTTGATCCCCAGCACCCTGTGACCCCAGTACTGAGAGGGGCAGAGACAGGAGGATCACTGGGGCTCCTTGTTCAGCCAGCTTAACTGAGGAAAAGGCTTCAGTGACAGATCTGTCTTAGGGAAATGAAATAGAAGCACCATAGAGGAAGAGGCTGGGTGTCTTCCCCTGGCCTCTACACAGGTGTGCACACCTGTGCATACACTGCACGCACACGCACACACACACACCTGTGTGCACACACACTCAGTATACACGAGATGAAGGGTTTGTTGTCGCTCACAGTTTCAGGGAGCACAATCTTGGTCAGTGGAGGTGTTGACTTCTTGCATGGTGCTGACCAGAACGCAGAGAGGTCAACCAGAAGAAGAGTCGGGTCTTAACTCTGAAGGCCTGCCCTCAATGACCTACCCGTACCCAGCCAGGCCCCATGTTCCAAAGGTTCCACTACTTCCCCAAATAGTGCCACCGGCTGGGGACCAAGTGTTCAGACACATGAGCCTACGGAGCTTTTCCTTCAAACCATTACAGGGGTTCATCTCCCCAGCAGTCTGGCATCTGACAACAACAGTACCATCATAATGGACATTTTACAGTGGTTGACAGTTAAAAACTATTGGAAACTCCCTAAATCTCCTGTTTTATTTGCAGCATCTTGGCTGGCCATGGTGGCTGACTCTTTGGTTTTAGTGGTCTCCATGGAGACTCTTACGAAAACCAATAGCAAAACCTTCTTTGTCTTTTAGTTTGGCACTTGTATGTTGTATGGCGTGCATACGTGTGTCTTCATATGTGTGTGTGCAGGTGATCATGCATGTGTGTGTACAGGTGATCATGTGTGTGTGTGCAGGTGTTCATGCATGTGTCAGGTGATCATGCATACATGTGTGTGCAGGTGTTCATGCACATGTGTATGTGCAGGTGATCATGCATGTGTGTGTGCAGCTGTTCATGCATGTGTGTGTGTGCAGGTGATTATGCACGTGCCTGTGTGCAGGTGTTCATGAATGTGTGTGGAGGCCAGAGGTCAACATTTAGCATCATCCTCATTTTCTACCTTAAAAATTTATTGAAAACTTCCATAAATATAAACAATATCCTATGATCACAGTCTCCTGTCAACACCCTCCCCTTCCCAAACCCCCCTCTACTGAATCCCTTCTTTCCAACTAGTCTCTCTTCGATTTTGATGACATCATTTCCCCCTCCTGCTATGCATGTCCGGCATAGGTTGTGTCAGCCTCTGTGAGATCATGAATATCAAGGCCACTTTGTGTCTGGAAGATAGCATTATAAGCACTCCTCCCCTTCCTTTGGCTCTTACATTCTTTCCTCCACCTCTTCCTCAATGGTCCCTGAGCCTTGGAGGGTGGGGTAGAGATGGCTCAAACTCCACTGTCACATCTTCTCAGCACTCTGGTGATTTTGAAGTCACCCAGTGGTCACCACCATCTGAAAAGAGAAGCTTCTCTCACCTAAAGTGAGAGCAGCATTACTATATGGGCCTAAACCTCAGTGCTTAGAGGGAAGTTTCCACCTTAGTTTTTGAGACACAGTCTCTCATTGGACCTGGAGCTCACTAATTAGGCTCGACTAGCTAACCATCAAGCCCCAGGAATGCTCCAGTCTCCACTTCCCCAGCTCTGGGATTGCAAGTGTGCACCACCACACATATACAGGTTCTACTTGTACAGTGAGTATCTTACCAACTGAGCCATCTTCCAGCCTCCCCAAATAACATTTTTTTTGAAAACAAACACAAATCCTTCTTGACTCCTTGTGCAGATGAATCCATCAGAGGTTGAAAAGATCTTAAGTCAAAATTCATTTTGAGGGGCTTGGGGAGATGGTTCATCAGGTAAAGGCACTTGCCTGCAAAGCCCGACAATCAGGGTTCAATTCCCCAGTATCCAAGTAATACACAAAGTGGTGCATGCATCTGGAATTCTTTTGCACTGGCAAGAGGCCCTTGTATGTCCAAACTCTTTCTCTCTGTCTCTCAAATAAATAAAAACATTTAAAAATGCATTTCATGTAAATTGCCCAACCTACTAACCACCATAGATCAGGCTCCCTTAGTCCTGTGTGTGTGTGTGTGGGGGGTGTATGCATATGTATGTGCAGATGCACACACGCTATGTGTATATGTGTGAGGGTCAGAGGAGACCATCAACTAGTCTTTGTTTCTCTTTCACTGTTTTTCCTTGAGCCAGAGTCTCTCTCTGAACCTGGAGCACATTGTTTTTCAGTTAGATCAGTTGCTCAGAAAGCCCCAGCAATCCTCCTGTCTCAGCTCTCTTCAGTACTGGGGTTACAGACGTGTGCAGCCAGATCTTTTTTTAAAGTGGGTGTTGAGAATCAAACTCAGTTCCTCATACTTGTACAGTGAGCACATGCTCTTATTTCCTGAACTCTCTCCCAAACCACAGCCTCACCTACCTTAAACATGTAGAACACTTGTATTGGTTTACTGTGGGACAGCACCGTTTCACAAGGACCTACGAGATACTGAAGTGTCCAATATCTCCTGAAACGTACTCAGCACTATGCTGAAGTGAGCACCCCCCAGGGAGTTACATCCCCAGTGACACATTCTTAAATATTTTATTTATTTTTACACAGAGAGAAGAGAGAGGGAGAGAGGGAGTGAGGGAGAGAGAGGGAAGGAGGGAGAGAGAGTAGGAGGGAGGAAGGGAGGGAGGGAGAATGAGAGAGAGAAAGAGAGAGAGAAAGAGAAAGAATGGGCACGCTAGGGCCTCCAGCCACTGCAAGCGAACTCAAGATGTATGTGCCACCCTATGCATCTGGCTTTATGTGGTACTGGGGAATCAAACCTGGGTTGTTAGGGTTCAAAGGCAAGTGCCTTAACCACTGAACCATCTCTCCAGCCCCCAATGATGCATTCTTGTTTATTTTTTATTTTTATTTTTTCATTTTTGGTTTTTCGAGGTAGGGTCTCGCTCTAGTCCAGGCTGACCTGGAATTCACTATGTAGTCTCAGGGTGGCCTTGAACTCACGGTGATCCTCCTACCTCTGCCTCCCGAGCGCTGGGATTAAAGGCGTGCGCCACCACGCCTGGCTTAAAGAATGGGAGAGGTTTTTGTTTTTCTTGTTTATTTAAGAGAGGAACTCACCATATAGCCTAGGCTGGCCTTAAATTTGTGACAATCCTTCTGCCTTAACCTTCCCAGTGCTGGGATTACAGGAATGAGTCACGGCACTCATTCAGCTGTGTTCTTTGTGTGTGTGTGTTTGTGAATGCCCGGCTTGTGTGTGTGATGTTTTTTTTAAAACACAATTATATTTACTGCTTTCACTTAATGAGACCTTTCCAGTTCTCTCATGATTTGTCTTTTCTCCTCTCCTTCCTTCCTTTCTTATTTTTTTTCTGAGAGAAGGTCTCACTGTGTTATCCCAGCTGGCCATAAAGAACTCATGATATTTCAACTTTCATCCTCTAAGTGTAGAGATTACAGACACGTGACACCATGTCTGAGGTTGATAACTTTCTTTCTGATTTGAGCACATTAGTCCATGGTGGGACTATCACTTTATCACTATTCCATAGTCTTCTGCGTGTGTGTGTGTGTGTGTGTGTGTGTGTGTGTGTGTGTGTGTTTTCCTTCTCGGTGCTGGATGCTGAGCCAGGGGCCGTGGGCAAGCTAGGCAAGTGCTCTACCACTGAGCCACATCCCCAGCCTCTCACTGGGGGATTTGAGGCCAGTACTTGGCTTCTGAGCAACACCCTCCACCCTCACGTTCATTTTCGATGGCAATCACCCAATTTGGGTTCTTTCCAGTTTCCATTGTAGTTTCAGTTAACTGGATGGCAAAGGAATATCCATGTGAGTACTTCCGTGAACAGAGAGCGGCATGGGACTGGGTCCAAGGGCATTCCCTCAAACTTTGAAGCGGCTGGAGATGTAGCTCAGGGAGTAGCTGCATTCAGGCATGAGTGAGACTCTGGGATGCATCCCTGGAGCCGCAACGACAACAATAAAAATGTGACAAGATGGCAGTAAATCGCCTCCTCCACTTCCTCCTCATCCATCCTTTCTTCTTCATTCTTCTTCTTTTTATCCTTCCTTCTTCCTCCTTCTCTCCCCCCCCCTTTCTTCTTCTTCCTCTGCCACCTTTTATTCTTCAAAACAGGATCTTTTATAGCCCAGGCTGGCCTCAAGCTGTCTATGTCGGCAA
>PVHP010055975.1:0-10023 GCA_004024765.1 Zapus hudsonius
AGAGAGAGAGAGAGAGAGAGAGAGAGAGAGAGAGAGAGAGAGAGAGAGAGAGAGAGAGAATGCACCAGGGTCACCACCTTGTGGTCTGACTTATGTGGGTCCTGTGGAATTGAACCCAGGGCCTTAGGCACTGGAGGCAAGTGCCTTAACCACTGAGCCATCTCTCCAGCCCATCCCATAGCATTTTTAAAATTTGTCCTGGCTTTACTTTTTTTAGAGACTCCTTAGACTGAGCAGGAGCTTGTGTTTCTTTTTGCTGTGGTTCTCCAATTCAGGAGCCCTACTAATGTGGTCATTAGAGATCAGGGGGCAGAAACAGTCCCTGTTCTTCTGAGTGGGTCTTGGCCCTTCTGTAAGTCAGAGTTTTATATTTCTTCTGAATAGTTAGACTGGTAACACCCAGGTTGTCTAGGATCTAGGACTTTTTAAGGAGAACAGAGCCCTGGTTATATGTCAACATGGTTACATTCTTTCTTTCATTTGCTGTCAGAGGGGTCTTTTCCTCTGTTCTTCACAGTGAGAACCTAGAGGTGAGGTAGAACTCAGGTAAAATGTGGAGTCCCTTCCAAGACTGAACCCCTCAAAGGTTTTAACTCTCAAGCAATTGAATGCATTCTTCCTTATACTGGCCTTAACTGTGATTGCCTGCACCAAACATGTGACAGTCTCTGTATTCACTGTATTCAAGTTGGGGTATGTGATGGTTAGGTTTTGTTGTCAACTCGATCTTTTTAATTGTCTTGGGTGGATCTCTGAGGATGTTTATAGGAAGGAAGCCTCTCAGTAGGGGGCAGGATGTAAGGAAGCTCAGGAGAGTTAGAAATTAATATCCCTCCCTGAGAGGTCAGTACAGGAAGGAAATTTCAGAAACTCAGGAAGCCAACAAATCCGGGATAGGGTTGAAAGACCCCACCCTAAGGTTATATAAAGGGGGTTTTCATAGCTTTCTCTCTTCTCTCTCTCTCTCTCTCTCTCTCTCTCTCTCTCTCTCTGTCTCTGTCTCTGTCTCTTCACTTGTTTCTCTTAGGAGGAAGGTTAAACCTTTTAAAAAAGAAACACACACCAAAACAGAATAAGAAAACTTAACTGATCTACTATTAACAAAATTCAGAACTCCAATTAAAAAGATTTAAGTGTGGGGCTCTGAGGACACAAAAGACTAGGCAATGAGCAAGTATACGTACAAAAATAAGCTACGTTGCCCTTATTTTGTGTTTTGTCTTTGTTAAAGACATTTCCTATACCATCTTACTACAGTGAGTGTATCCATGACTATCCATTTAGTTTCCATTTCTTTCCCTTGTTTGCTAGAACTTTCGAGGGCTTCTCTCCCCTGCTGGTTAGTGACAGACTTGCCAGTTCTGTTGCTTTGCTGCCTGTAATGAGCGTGTTAAAGGCGAGCTCCACGCATCTGCTCTCCTGACTAATGGACAATGCGATTTTACAACTGGGAGGCTTGGAAGTGGAAATGTTTGAATGCTTCAGTTAATTTTCCCTGAATTGGCTTGAAAGAGTTGAGTGGGCCCTTCCCAGGCCTGTGAGGTCTTCCCTTCGATCCCTAAATCCATTAGCTCCTTTCCTCCTTAAGAGTTACTGCTGAAGGGAAGAACTCGGACTTCGCTTCCGAAGGGAGTATGGTATCTTTGCAAATCTCAACTTTCTTCCAACAGTTTTTCTAACATTTACCTTTGTTTATTTAATTGTGCAAACACTAACCACTTCTTCCGCTTATCCCAAACTTAAGAAGAACTTGAAAGTGTGTGAGCAGTGGGACTCCAGAGTTCACAAATGAAGAAAATGTAGATAATCAAAAGATACCTGCCTACCTACTCAGTGCTACACGAAGGGAAAGCGGAGAGTCAGAAACACGTAGTGTGTCTTGGGTGATTGTAAAGGAAATCAGCTTGTGGTAAAATGTTATTTCTTCCTGATTTAAAAATATCTTGTAGACTTCTAAACTTTATTTGAAGTAGAGTTGTTACTGGAATATACATTACAAAAATTAGTATTATTTGCAAAATGATGGTACTTTGCAAAGATTTGCAACAAAATATTACAACGGTTTGAATACAGGGTGAATGAGTAGACCTGTGGTTGATCTTATGAAGTTGTTATATCCTTTTTGCCTTATTGGTGGAGAGTAGGGAAGCGAAGGCCTTACAAAACACAGCACTATATGAATCAGGTTCTTCAAGCTGATCCAAATGGCATAGTTCCCTGGAGCACCTCTGGATGTCAAGTTACTTGTAGGAAGTATCAGAGCCAGGCCTAGTGGTCCCTCTGAATCCATAACCCCAAGATCTAGGATTTCTTCTTTTTGCAAAGCAACTGCTCAGAAGTGGGTTCTGTGACATCTGGTCCTGCCTGCTTTTCTTTGACTTAGCACTTGAAGACAATAGCATCAACCGCAGCAGAGAAGGAAGGATGTCAATTGGTGTTGAGTCACGTTCCCTTCACCTGCCCTCGGCTCCCAGGCTCCTTCCTCTGTGTAGCCTTAGGCCAGGCCTCTCACATCAGCACCCTGTTGGCCCCGAGCCTCTGGAGCAGCAGCTGCCAAGGCAGGTCTGCTCATGTCCTGAGTTGACACATGACAACTTGTATTAGGCTGAGGTCCTCCATGGAAAGGCAGCGGGCCCTGCCAGCCATCTTCCTTCTGTTTTCCCATCTGCTGGCTCCCGGGGAGGTGGTGGCAGAACGTAGGTTAAAGAGCGTATCCGAAGCGAGGATGTGAGGAGCTTTGGAGTACTTGTAGAAGTGGCACTTGTTCCTAGAAGAGGATGGGTGACTCAGGCTAGGGTGGCCCACGTGAATGTCACATTTGTGGCTCCTGGTAAACATGACCAGGTATTTCTCAAAGGATTCTTTGCACTTGTTTAAATGTTGAGGCTTTGAATATTTACTCTGATCCTTAGGTGTGTTTGTGTATGTGTGCGTGCATATGTGTATTGGGACCCTTCACTTGGCCGCCCAGAGTATTCCTATATACCAAACTGAAGAAGTCGCCACACGTGATTTCTGGCAGACTGGTTAAGGGGGGGTACTGGAGGCTCGAGAGGGGCCAAGCCATGTGTTCCAGTTGCTTAGTGTGATGGGTTGGCAAAGCGGGAGACCACTGTGCTGGGAACCCCTCTCTCACCAGGGGTCCCACAGATTCCCAGACGCTCCAGCTTGTAGGGAGGGGCTGAGAGGTGATGTGACTCACTTCCTTCATTTACTGGTGGGGAAAATCAGGCTCAGGGGAGGCAGTGGCCTGTGAAAGGTACCACTAGTTGGAAGTAGAAATGGAGCCTCCAGAATCTAGGCTGCGGGTGTGTGTGAACTCTTATCTGTTAAACAGTGCTGTGTCATATTGTTGGACAGGTCACAATGCTGGTTCCAGAAGGTTCAGCTGAATAAGCCAGCACAGGCTTTCTGCATCCAAGTCAGTGCTTACACAATGCATCCCTTTCCACCAAGAAAACCCCGAGTTCTTTCATGATTAAGATAACCATGAGCTGATAAGAAAAAAAAAAAAAAGAGCACTTGTGCAATGGAGGAGCCTAAGCCTGGGGGAGGCAATCAACAGCTTTTAAATTTGGCCACATATTCCACTTAGTTAGGGGGAGCACTTAACTGGAACTGGGGACTTAGGGCGATATGCACTGGGAGCTGGACTCTTGAGCCCCAAAGGAGAGATGCACTAAGTGAGCAATTGACGGAGAGGCTACTAAAAATAGAATCTAGGTAATCCAGAAATGTGTATCTCTGTTAACCTATACTGATCTCACTCTCCAATGGAGATTGTGTTTGTATCTTTCAGAATGCAGCGAGAGAGCTGTGGCCCATCTAACCCTACCAATGGACTGCAGGCCGATAGCTGACATCCTGGCAAGCGATGAGCCACCCCAGTCATACCGTGGAGGATCCATATGGAACCCTGCAAAGAATGATGGGATGAACAAGGGACCCATAGCCACAGCCATTCAGTCAACACAGGATAAGCCAGTGAGACAGACACCAATGATTTTCGACACAAAGACCCCTAAGTTCTCAACAATAAAGCAGCCTTAATACTCACCCACCATGACTCAGGGAACTGAGCAGAAGAGGGGGGTAGAAAGATTGTGAGAGCCATGGTGGGGGAGAATATCCAGAGGCATGGCACCCCTCAGTAACAACATACTACAGCCAGGAGAACCAGGCTGACTCCTAGGCTATCCATGGTCCCCTGTCCCAAGGACTGATCCAGACGGCCCACAGAGGAGGATATCCAGCTGATTGGGGATGGGGAAGAGGGGCATTTGGGAACTGGGAATAACAACTCATTGTTTGCCCATTAAATAATGTAACTCATTATGGACAATAAAAAAAAAGATAACCATGGGCTGGGCATGTGTGGTTCCATGGTAGAGCATTTGTGTAACATGGTACAAGGCCTTGAATCTTATCTCTAGTGCCTCACAAAAAGAAAAAAAAAGATGAACATATGTCCCCATTTTTCTGTTTTTCATTGTATACCCTGATCCCCAACAATATCAGAAGTGTATCACTGTAGACATAAATCACATGATCTTGTTTCTTAGAATTTCTGCATCTTTCTAGAATACCTTTTTTGGGGGAAGTGTGCTGAGAAGGCCTGATACAGAGTCTTGTGCATGCTAGACAGACACTCTACTCCCGAGCTGCATCCTCAACCCTCTAGAAGGCTTTTGCAAATTTAAATTCTCTTCTGTGATGGAGTTGCCGCTGAGGCTGGTGCATCACAGCTTCAAGGGAGGTTCTGATGAGTCCTTGCAGCTGGGTGCTGGGAAGACCCCCAGACATGTACATGAACTAGCTCAGCTGGACTGTGTATTTCCTCATCCACAAAGTGAGGGAACTGTATATAGTGATTCTAAGGACACTGATTCTTTAAACACCTGCATTTATAATTATTCAGTGGCAGTGTTTCTTGCCCTGTTTGCCTCTTCTCCACTTCCTTGAATGGTGAGGTGATTAGAGCCACATACAGGTAGCCTGTTAGTGGTTGGCTCCGCCATATGCTTGATTTGAGAGCAGCTTTATAGCCAACACTGATGACTTCTTCCCTGATGACTTCTTCCGTCCTTTCCTCTGATCAGCACACTAGAATCCAGGAATGGGCAAGGACATGCGCAGGGGCTGGTTTGTGATTACTGTAAGTCGTTTGATGCACAGCCAGGTACTTATAGTCTGACCAAGGAAGCATGAACTCGGCACTCAAGCAGAGAGGACATGGGTATCGGGTCAGTGTAGCATGAGGACAAGGAATTTTACAGTCACTCTGGGGTTACTGCTCTCATCACCAAGTCACTACTAATGGGTGTTGGGAAGTCTTCTTAGACAGAGGAGCTCCTGCCTGAGCCTCATGTGAACTTGGCCTTAGTGAGTAGTTCTTGATTTCCCCTCTCATTGTCAAAAGAAAGAGAATTAGGGAGATTGTGAGGCTCTATCAATTTCTTATCATTTTTCACATGTTTATGCCATCAAATAAAATTAACAGGCCACGAGCTTTACCTCCCATGCACACACAAACAGGTTATGAATGGTCCAGAAAAAATCGGCGTGAGCCACTGTGTTCTCTTACAGATTTAGGAGGCCACAAGAGCCAGGTAATAAAGGGAAGGTGAGGTTGACAGTATGGTCTCCCTGCCTCAACCCTTGGACCAACTTCAAGTAGCTTGACTTTGTTTTTATGAAAAGAAAACAAGGTTTAGGACTGACTAGCTTTCCACGTGCTATCCTGAGTTCTAGAAACTTTTGGGCTAAATATTTCTCCTCTGATTTCCCCCTTATGATTTCCAGTCATAATGAAGTCCTGAAGAGAAATTTGAGCTCACCGAGGACATTGGAAAGTTAACTGCCTGCTTAAGTTAAAGGAAGTCACCTCTGGTAGCCTTTGCTGACTCATCCTTCATAAGATTCCCACACTATTTTCTTTTATTGTCCCAAGAAAAGAGCTGCTTTACTCTGAACTAACGTAGGGTACTGTGAAGCAAGTTTAAGCGTGTTCTCAGCTTAATATGAGACAGATGTAGGCTTGATCTTGATTTTCACATATACTAGCTGGACACTGAGCCTGAGTCTCTTCTAGACCATGAAGATAGTGATTTTCACAAAGGTCTGTTAGGAAGAGATCACAGGTCATGTGTCAGGCTAAGCAATGTCAAGTTCAATTTCAGAAAATCTCTTCTTTTTTTCTTTTCTGAAAAATTTCATGTCATTTTTTTCCCATTTCTTCAGTATCTTTCTGAATTGATGGTCTCTGGTCAAAAATGGCCATCAGATAAGACAATAAAAAGATGACTCTTATAGAAAAAGGGCAGCCAGACTTCACCTACTCCTGTCTGAATTTGGCACCAGTGACCTGGCTTGTTAATGGAAAGTCGTTTGTCACCAAGGCACCCAAGGGACAGGGCTCCATGGTCACATTGCATGAAAGTTATTAGAGAGATAAGCCTGAAAAAGCTGCTGTCTGGTGCCAGTGAGCCCAGGGACCAGATAAGAAGGGACAAGACTTCAGGGGGACAGATGCAAGGTTAGACTCTAGGAAACAGAGTGTGAGATACTGCAGGAACATGCCTGGAAGAAGCAGTGGTCTTCAGGGGAGCATATTCCAACAGGAGGCTCCTCCATTGGGGGTTGGGAATGTTTTCTTTAAGGAGAGAGGAACAGTTGTCTTTCAAAAGCTTTAGGTACTTGAGGGGTCTTTCATCCACTCTTAAGAGCTGTGGGTTGTGGCTCTTATTAACTGAGAAAGCACCTAACCTCATCAGCTTTGCAGATAGAATGGACATCCCAAGGCACGAGAAGACTAGCTCTGGGCTTCGTTGAGCAGAAAGTAGACATTGGAATGCACATCTCCCAGCTCTCAGCTCAGTGCTCAGTGGTGTAGCACTTACCTTCTTGTTGCTGGGATAAACACCTGACCAGAAGCAGATATGGAAGGAAAGGGTTTATCTTGGCCTGCGGGATCCAGGGGAAGTTTTATCATGGAAGGGGAAGCATGACTAGTCTGAGCAGGAAGCCTGGGTCACAGCTCCACATCAGTGGGAAGTAGTCTGTGTACTGGGCTTGGACCTGGGCTATACACGGGCAGTGATACACCTCCTCCAGCAGGGCTCCACCTCCCAAAGGCCCCTACAAGCTTTCCAAATTGCTACTAGCTGGGGACCAAGTGTATTCAAAACACATAACCCTATGGAGGAAATTTCATTCAAACCATAAAGTAGTAGAATATAGAGAACAGATTCCAAGATGACCCTCCCCCAAAGGGACACCAGTTTCCTGATATATACAACCTTGTATAGTCCCCACACTCTGAGGATAGACTCGATTTAGCAACTTGCTTGTACAGGATGAAACACAGGAGCAACAGGATGTCCCTTTAAGATTAGGTTGCAAAGATACTAAGTCTTTTGTTTTAGAAACGTTCTCACTCTCACCCCAGGCATTTACTTCATAAAGATGTGGTGTGGATGGACGTTAGACTCATTTCATTCATAAACTGGAAGCTTTGTATAGAAAGAAAAATGATGCATGGCTATGTCTCCTCTCTGCATGGGAATGGCTAGGCTTGATCCTTGGAAGGCAACAACAGCAGTCTCTGGACCTGGATTTCTGTGGACATCATCCATCATTCACTTCAGTTTTCCACCCCCACCCACTGAAAGTGTAAGAATTCAATCCAGCATCTATGCTGCCATAATCATACTTGGTGTCTCTCTTTTGCGTCGTGTCTCGGTCCTGGACGGATGAGGGAGAAGGAGAGCCAGGCTACCAGCTTGGAGAGCCCATGGCTACTCTTTTGGCTCTGCATTCACCCTGAGTGACAGTTCCAGGGTCTGTGGGCTGCCCCAGAGGGCACTAGAGGCATCTGACCTTTTCATCCCTGGGAGTCTGTGGTTTCAATGGAAGAATGACATAATGGCCCTCTGTTCTTAGTGGCCTCTGCTGAGCTAAGCTGGCCTAAGGGGATCGTAAAAACCCGGGGATAAGCAAGGGCTCTCTGAAGGTCATCTTGCCCATCCTTCTCCCTCTGAAAAGGGTAGCTAAGGAGCAATTTTGTAGGTCAGAAATACAATGAGAAGGTATGCCTCATCTCCCTTCCATTTAGGATGTGCAAGAAGGTTTTACAGTATCCTCTGTTAATAATGTTCCTCTGTTCCCTGATGGTCAGTTCTTTCTGCCTCTCTTTTCATCCTTACCGTCTCCTGTTTTCCCTTTTTCTGTCTGAGGCTCAGCTCATCCTGCAAAGTAAGACTGAGCCACTACACTCCCATTCCTTCAGACCTCATCTGGAAAACATTCATTAAGAAAAGAATCCAATTTCTTAAAGCCAGGGAAGACATGAAGGTTTGGAGGTGGCAACAAGCAGGAAGTTAGGTTGCCCAGGAACTTTGGTGCTGTGAGTAGCCTTTGGCTTTCAGCATCTTTCTGTGCCACCCGAGTGGCACATTATGAATGAATAAGCTCTGAGAATACAAGAAGATTAGAGAAGATCTAATCGGTCAAGTTGATCAAAGCCTGATATCCAGGCTCCCATCTTCTGGTCTCATGGCCTTTTCCAAATAATTATTTCTTGGGCCTGAGTCACTGTACCGGATATGACTATGGGCCTTTCTGGGCAGAAAACACAGGAAACAAAAGTCCTGTCCCTTTCTCAAGAAATAAGCATGCAAAGCTCTTTAGGCTCATTAAATAGGCTGTTACAAAGCAACTTGGGCTTCCAATGGCTCTTACTGGATAACATTTTGATGAGTTAAGTGTTAATGAATCAGAAACATATGGATAAAATTTCCCTGAGAATACACAAGATTTTTGAATCAAGGATAGTCAACCCTATCCCTCTTGGGCTCTAAGCCTGCGTGTCAGGAACTCACCTCCCCTCTGCGGCTCACTGATGGGACTTCTCACCCTTTGGCCACCCAGTATGGTCTTGGTTTGTCCTGGAATTCTTTCTCATGTCTTGTGGTTTAGTGGCCAAGTGGTTGGGGAAGGCTGAGAGCAGAAAGGTCACCTAAAGCAAGAGATGAATGAGTAAAGGAAGGGAGGTGCAGGGAATAGGCAAGCTAAGACTCAGAACACGGGCCATGTGCTGGATGTGAGAAGGACTACGTGTTTATAGCATCATGCTGGCTTCAGGTTTTGAGTTCTTTGGAAAACTGTTTTATTTCTTTCTAAGCAACATGAGATTCTTTTGATTTGTACACACTGCTGTTTTTTTCCCCAAATGCCAGGATTTTCTACATGTTGCTATGAAGTCTGCCTAGCTTATGACAGGCAATGCTGAAATCCTTAAAATGAGGCACCTATAAACAGAAATCATGCCTCCTGATGGTCTCCATTAGAGCCTAAACCAGTGGGACTGCCTGACCTTGAACTTTCAACCTTTAAAACTTAGAACCAAATAAATGTCTCTTTTGTTTTTATAGATACCCAGTTTCTCAGTAAAGAAAAATGGGTAACTCCAAGGTGTCAGAGTTTATTCATGAGAGGACTCCAGAAAACAATGTGGAAAGAGAGAGAGAGAGAGAGAGAGAGAGAGAGAGAGAGAGAGAGAGAGAGAGAGAGAGATCCCTTTCCTCTCACATCCCAGAAACCAGTCAACATCAAGGGGTAAGGAACAGATTTGTGTTTGTATCGTCTGCTAGGCTGTTCTTAGAGTAGCCATACAAAACAGGTCAGGGGCCTGAGTTCCTGCCAGGGCCTTCCACTATTTCTTGCTTGGCACAGACATTCAAAACCTTTGGAGGGATGGGAAGGAAAGTAAATAAAATATTTATGTTAATGAGCAGGTTTCTTGTGTGGCCATTGGGACTCGATCCTGATGGGGATCCCATAAGACATATTCACTCCATGAGGAAACTAGTGTGTTTATTTAGTGACTGTTACCCTTCTTGGTTTGCTCCTCGAGCACAGTTCCTTCAACCTGCTCCATTAGGGAAGACCATGATCCTGAGGTAGAGATGGTTGCGGTGTTGGCTGTTGGAGTGCAGGTGGTCTTTGAGGAGGGATGAGTGCCAT
>PVHP010055976.1:0-10002 GCA_004024765.1 Zapus hudsonius
CGTCTGCTGCAAGCCCTGCTCCAGCGTGTCCCTCA
Source organism: Zapus hudsonius (assembly GCA_004024765.1). Taxonomy (NCBI): domain Eukaryota; kingdom Metazoa; phylum Chordata; class Mammalia; order Rodentia; family Dipodidae; genus Zapus; species Zapus hudsonius. The sequence continues at coordinate 36 of PVHP010055976.1, forward strand.
TCTGCCGCCCCGTGTGCAGACCCGCCTGCTGCGTGCCCACCTCCTCCTGCTGTGCCTCCTCCTGCCAGCCCGGCTGCTGCCGCCCGTCCTCCTGCGTGTCCCTGCTCTGCCGCCCCGCCTGCTCCCGCCAGGCCTGCTGTGGCCAGAAGTCCAGCTGCTGATGGCCTGTACCTCTTTCCTTGCTGGCAGTACAGTTGTCTGCAGGATCTAACTGCCTCCTAAGTTTTGGTGCCTGTCTCTGACAGTTCGATGATGACAGGGCTTTCTCATCATAGGCCTGGAGGGGCAGCCCACGCTGTCTCTGTTATGGGATGCCCAGATTGCCACCGAAGTGTGGCAGGCCTTTCCTACCCTCCCTGTCTCCCCTGCCTTGTCCAATGAGTGCCTTGCCTGAAATTAATAAACTTGCCTTTCTGGCTTCTGAATGCCGGCTCTCCCTACCTGTTGTTGAGGGTCCATTCTTCTTTCAGCTGGTACCTCACAGCTTCAACAATGTCCTGTCCCAAGAGCGTTCTTACATAGTTCAAAGGATAGTGGTCATCACAGGCCAGAGCTGAAGCCTCCATAACTTCTGTTGGCATACGAGGTGATTTCCCTGGAGACACATCTGGCCAGTGGCTACCAGCTAGAGAAGTCCTCAGGAAAAGGACTCAAGTCTCACTATCCCTGGTCAGTCTGAGGACACTTTGGGACAGGAAGGGTGACAGGGGTGCCTGGGCACCGTGGAAGTACAGTACCTCATAAGCAGGTTTTATCACATCCCATTGACCCAAGTTTTATTCAACTGTCCCCTAAAAGGTCCAGGTCTAGCCCAGGGGATGAGTCAAAGAGAAAGAAGCCAAAGGGCAAGGACCTCAGGATGTGCTTGCTCTCTGGGGTCTGCTTCCCTGGGTGACTCTCCTCAGGCCAGTCTGGGTGACCCCCACATTTCCAGAGCCCCTAACACACCATGCCCAGCAACCCCCCCATACACACACACACAAGACCCACTTCCTGGCCTGCTGTCCCTCTCCACCCTCAGCATCAGTGCCCTCCCAGCTCTGGGCCCCACTTTTCCCAAGGCAGGGAAGAGCATGGTGGGAGTGAACAGAATCACCAGGCTGCAAGCTCAGGAGGGGGCAAGAAACCTAAGCTCCTTGAAGCCCACCCCATAGACTCCTGGCCCTCGGTGGGTCTGGCCTGCTGCCAGCTCCTGACACCTGGTCCCACAGTGACTCTGATCCTGCCAGCACTCCAGGCCTACTATCTTCTGGGGGTGTCAAGACAGAGGGAACCCCTCCTGTCGTCTCCACTCTTCTAGGGACCCTTCTACCAAAGAGAGGTGAAAGGTGTCAGTTCTCTCTTCACTCTAGGACCCAGCAAACTCTGGGCAGTGACTGGAACTTTCCTCCTCTGTGACTCAGCCCCTCCCCAGGCCACATCCAGCAGTTCCTCATATCAATACCTGAGGACTTTAACTCCTCACTGCTGGGCAAAGCCCACAGGCCCTCCTCCAAGAGACTCCAGAACACAAAACATCACACCCCACAGGGATGGCTATGTGGAATAGTGACCAGGACACTGCCACCAGCAGAGGCTCAGGCTTTGCCGTGAGACATCAGCTAGCTGGAGGATGGGTGTCCTGGTTGGGACCCTCCAGCACATCTGTGATAGGGACCCGGACAATGGATGGTGCTCCTGCCTCAATGGTGTCGCTGGGAGATGTTCAGATGGTGAAGGTGTCCCTACTCGGGTTTACAACAAGTTTCACCCCAGGGTGTTGCCTAGGAAAAACCCCAGGGACCCACACAGACACTGCACTGGTCCACCAATGTTTTGTCTTGCCCTTTGGGATTCTGTTAGGGGTGCCTGTCTCTAACCCTTCCTGGGCTTGTTCCCAGACACAGAGTGATGCATCAGGTAGGTTGGTACTGCACAGAGACCCTGGGATCACCCCACCCAGGCTGGCAAGGAAGCTCCACAAGGCACCCTGCTGCTCCTGCTGCTGTGCCACCTGGACAAAAGAGGAACGAAGACAAATCCCACGCCAGGGTTTTCTCAGCATGCTCACACGTGCGTCCATACACACACACACACACACACACACACACACACACTGAACGTGATGACACCCAGACTTCTGGCCCCTGTGCTACACACTCATCACTCAGTCCCACAGACTGACCCAATTGACAGAGGAGGAACCGGTAACAGGGTTCAGCCAGGGAGCCCAATGGGAGCAACATAGCCCCCAACCTGGGCCACCTCCGAAAGGGGTTGCTATTTCCTCGCCTCTTCCTCTTTCACATGGAATGGTGTCAGAATCCCTGACAACAATGGAAAGTCCAGCAATGGGATTCACCAGCCAAAGCTTCCAGAGCCCGGCCTGGGGTAGGTCAAAATAAACCTTGGAGAGCCGAGCAGCCCCACCTGCCCTCCGGCCATGAGGCTGGGATGCACACAGGTGTCCAGGGAGGCGTTCCATCCCATCCTGATGACTCTTCAGGGTTGGGTGAGAACCACAGCAACTCTAAGACTTGTTAGGTTAGGAAGAGAAGACAGTATCTCCACCCACCCCACCTCAGCTCAGAGCTGAGGGCTGCGGGGGTGGGGGAGGGCATATCTCTTCTGGACTGTCCCTCCCCTGATACACACCATCTCATGTGCACAGTTCAAGGAGAACTTGGAGCTGAAGGATTCGTACAGTCCGTTCAAACCCTGCCTCTGGCCCCCAGCACAGAGGGGACTATACGCTCTGGCTCTGAGTTGGGACACTGAATGGGCAGGTGACAGCTGGCTGCAAAGGTCTTAAGGGTTTGAATTGACCAAGAGGGGGCATCCTTGGCACAGCATCCTGGGGATCCTGCTTTGAGGACCTACTTCACCAGGCTCTAGGACTCCCCAGGACTCATACTCCCCCAAGCATGCATCTTCCTGCTTAATGATCCAAAGGACAAAAGTGGCTGGGTGCCTTCCTGAGTGCTCCCTGGGTGGGCTGGAAGGTCCCCTACCCCTCAACTGCTCCAAGGGTGGTGCCACCACATGCCCAGTGCCTTGGATGTTTCCAGGAGCCCAGCAATCTTTGAAAATCCAACCCTGCATCCTGTCACTTCCTCGGGTACCACCCCCAGCACCTGAGATGTAAGGCATGGCACCTGCCTGCCCCGGGACTCCAGGTCTGGCCTACTCTTTCCCCTCCACACCTGCACTGACTTCCCACCTGGAAGCCTCCATCCATACCCTCTCTTCATAGATGTAACCTTGCCCTGGGTGGGGAATCTGCCCCTCTGGATGGGGGAAGGGCTCTGCATGGGGGTCTCATGTCTCCAGAATTTTCCTGCAGGAAGGACATGGACACTGAGCTTGTTGTGAGGGGTTGGGAGTGAGTGAAAGAATGTCCTGAGGGTCTGAGCCCACCATGTCTTAGTAAGTGCCCACCTTTGAGGTCCCCATGAGAGACATTCCTGTAGGGGTGGAGCACAAGGGAAACACAGTGTGTGGATCTACAGGGCAGTTTGCTGCTCACACTGGGCACCGCACAAGCTAAGTCAAGGTGCACAGCAGACTACGCTTAAACCCCTCCCAGACCTGCTGACCGTGGCACACAGCATAGGCTTCAGGGGACCACAGGGATAGTAGCAGGACCTTGACACTCTTCTTTAACCTGTGGCCCCAAACACCTGGGCCAGAAAAAGGACTGTCAAACCACAGTGGATTCCTGATGTCAGCCTGTGACCATGCACTGTGAGTGCTCAACTGTGCCGTGGCTCAGTAGGCTAATAGTTTGATTCTGGCTAATCACTTTGTCCTAGGGGAATCCACTGTCACCCCAAAACCCTGACACACCCCCACCCCACTATGCTCACCAGCTCTGAGGTTGCTCCTCCCTCCACTGACGGGCCACCTCCCTCTGAAGTGACACTGGGCAGCACCTAGCTTCCCCACCAACCAACTGGCCACACACCTGATGTAAGAGGCGTGGCATCCTGAGCCCCTGGGGACATCAGGGAGCCAACCTCAGCATGCTAATCCATGGTCACTGTCCATCAGCATACTAACCCGCGGTGACTGTCCCCTCAGCGTGTCTGCCCTTCCATATGCATACACAGGGGCCCTGCCGCTGCTCTCTTCCCAGACCCCACATCTGAATCTTGGCAGAAGTGCCTACTCCATGTCCCAGCAAAGTGTCCCTGGGCCTCTTGGGCTGGCCCTCCGGGCATGGTTTTTTCACCCTAACTCAGGTAGAACTCCGGGAGTCGGTGTGACCTCTGGTGCTGACTCCTGGGCCGTGGTCCTTCAGACCGCACCCCGCCTCACCCCACCTGGTAAGGTGCGTGAGAAGAGGCCTGTCCCTTCTGTTGCCCGTGTGCTGGGGACAACTGGAAATGTCAGCCACAGACTCTTCAAGTCACCAAGCAACAAAAAGCCTCTGACAGGAGCAAAGAGAAGAGGGAGCTGGGCTCTCAGGACGTCACAACTCTCCTCCACCACCTCCAGAGCAAAAGTGGGTGACCTGTGGATGTACACCCAGGAGCTGACCTGCCCGTCCACCACCAGCCATAGCTCCCCTGTGGTCACAGACATGGGGTCAATGCTTGGAACAGACTGCCCCTTCCAGCTGCCCATGCAGGGAGCTCAGGGAGGACGGGATGGAGCGCACATCTCTTCAACATGGAGCCAAAGGAAAGTGAGAAAACTGAAACCCCTGCGGTGATGTGAGCCTCTTGGGAGCTGTGCGTCCACAGTTCGCTCTGTATTATTTACTTGACTTTTATCTTTCCTCTCTGGTTCACGGTATTTATAACTGGGTCACCTTTTAACTATTTGAAATATACCTTCAGGGGAGAGGGGGCGGGCTTTATAAATAACCTTTATTATTATTCTGCAGGTCGGTTCTGTTTTCTGAGCTGAAGAGAACATGAAAATACATGTTTGTGACTCATCTCCGCCGGGTAGGACAACCATGCTCACGACTCCCGGCCAGGAGCTGCTCTGGGTCCTTCTGAGACTCACCTGGACATCGCCATTGACCCCAGAAGGAGCAGGGCTCCCACAGGACTGCCAGCACCTGGAGCCAGGGCAGAGATCCCTGTTTGAGGCAGTCACTTTAGGCAGGTGCGAGTTCCAGGGGACAGGGGGCTTCTATCCTGTCTCTGATTCCCACAGGGCCCCCAAGCCTCACCTCACTGCTCCTGTGTGGTGGGGCATTACGGACACTGTCACTGCCCATGAGGGTCGGGACTCCAAACTTGGATCCTGGCCCTGTCACGGGGAGCCAAGCAACAGAGACAGTTTGATGCATGAAGGAGCCTTAGTCTGATATAGGCAACCAAGGATGCACTAGGATCAATGAGACCATAGTACATGTCACAGCAGCGCCTCATGCCCCCCAGGTCTTTGTCACTTATAGTCCCCAAGTGGGTTCCCGTTACCAGATCCAACTGTTCTGTTTCTTTGTTCCATAACTTTTGGGTTATTTTTTTTTCTAGAAACTCTAGAACTGCATGCAGATGTCATGGTCCCTACCAAGTCCAAGTGGCCTTTCTAGAAGGGAGGAAGCCTAACCTTCAACATGCTCCTATGGGCAGGCTGAACTCACAGAGCTTCTGGTTGAACCCAGTGCGGGTTGTGGGTGTGTTTGAGGCTGAGCCTATGCCTCTCATTTGGGTGGGGACAGACCTAGGCCTGTGGCGGCCCTTCACTCTGCTAAGTGCAGGTTAGGGTGGCTCTTCTCCATGCCAGGAGCCCGAGGGGCTGCTGGGATTTCATTCCTAAAGCAGGTGAACGGCCTTCCCCGGGAGGCCAAGCAGGTAAGTACATGCGGAAGCCTCCATGACTGCTGGGAGCTCTTTGAAACTCCTCCTGCCCCCTGGCAGCTCCAAGAGCGGGTTTCTATTGTGACTGTGTGTGTCGCCCCATCCCAGCCTCCCACCTGGCTCCTGGCTCCCCAGGGTGCCAGGGTCCTCCAAGATGCATCTACCAGGTAGGTACCAAGAGGTAGCGTTTCCTACCCCACACCTCTCCAGCCGCATGCCAGGTTTCCCACCCATGCCCTCATGTTCCCACCTTACCTGTGCAGGGCTCCCAATGCTGGGGCCTGAGGCCAGGAGAAGCCAGGGGCAGGAGTGCCGCACACAACATCAGCAGGGCAGACATGAGCGGCTCGGGTCCCAAGCTCCATCCAGGGGCTCCACTGGCCTGCAAAGAGGCAGTTGCTCCTCAAACACCTGAGTCTGTCCAGCCAGTGGTCACACTGATGGCCTCATGCCAGCACCTTCCGGAGGACAGAGGTGACCCTGGCAGCCGCAACAGCCTCTGGTTGCTCTGCAGCAGAAGGCAGGTGGCCCTGGCAGGCTGGGGCTGCTGGCAAAGGTTTATCTCCCTGCTGGGTCCTGTGTGCAGGTGACAACAGATAGGATATCAGTCTTCAGGGCTTGGATTAGTCATTGGCAAAGAGTTACTCTCCCGAAGGAAAGACAGAAATAGATCCTTCAGCGGAGAGATGGGAACAAACCAGAAAAACTTAGAAAACCAGTTTTCCTCGGGTGCACACTCCAGTTTGCTGTCCGTCAGGACTGCGGTACAGGTGACCTGGTCAGGCCTGGAGGGAGTCGGAGGGGCAGGCAGGCGGGCTCTGCGGGTCTGTTTGAATAGTAGGTCCTCGTGCTTTCCTGGGGATCCCAAGACAGGTTCTGGCCCTTGGCCAGAGGTCCCAGCAGAGACTGCAGCCCTTCCCGGTGCTCCACAGGGGATAGGGCCACTGCAGCAGGTTCCCACGCCCTGCAGAGAGTCAGGTCCCTGCGCCCCAGAAGCAGCCCAAAGACAGATCTCACTGAGCACCGCTGGTCCACACAGTCCCCAGGAGGGCTGGCTGTGAGGAGGGCTTTTTATCTGGTGCCCAGCCCTCAGAGGGTGTGTGGGTTTGTCAACTGTCGGCTTCAGGAATTTCCCTGTGGGGGGAAGTTGTCCTTAAAGGGAACCACTCAGGAGGAGAGGGGTTAGAGCTGCTTTGGGGAGGGCGTGTCACCTGCACACACAGCTCGCTGGAGCAAGTCAGAAGCTTCCGGGCTCAGCAGGACCCCTTTTCACAAGCCCCTAAAATGCAGGGTTCATGGTTATAGAAGGAAAGCCCCAGCTCGGGGGCCTTGGCAGAGCTCGACTCTGTGGGTGTTTGCAAACTCAAGACCCTGTGATTAGGGAGAGAAACAGAAACAGAGAGGAAGAGGAAGAGAATAAGAGACCGAGAGACTGGGAAGAGGGGAGAACAAGGCTGGGCCAGAGACAGTGGGGGACAGTGAGCTGCTGAGAGCTTTCTGGGGTCTTTGGACAAAGCTTTCCTTGTGTATGGGGACATTCATTTGTCCTCTCCTGTCTCTCCCTCTTCTGTCTCCTTCTTCCCCTGCTCCTGTACATCCTAAGTCACAATTCACGTCCCAGTTATGAGAGTGACAGGCTTACAGAAACCATGGTTTTATGAAGAAAACCTTGAAGAGGGTCTTATTACACACAATTCTCCCTCACTTGGCCCTGGGGAGCCTATATAGAGACAGACCCTTCCCTCGGCCCTGTCCTGTTGGGGTGCACAGAGCAGTGACAGAGCTTCCCAAGACTCCACCCTCCATGGATTTCAGCAGCTCTGAGCACAAACACATCCCATGTCACTGTGACCCTAATTCACCAAAAGGAAGAAAACATGGTCCCCAGGAAGATCTGTGGCCTGGTCTGTAGGTAAGAGGTGATTGTCGCAAGAGGTTTCATTCCCAGCTGAGGAGCACTTTGTCCAGACAGTTGCAGAAGGCGGTGGTGACCTCAGGGACACACTGTGGGCAGGGTGGGGCAGTGACTTCCTACAGGACAAGCAGCTGACTCCTGTACAGGCCAAAGACCCAAGCAGGGCTGTGTGACTGCCAAGCTCCTCACAGGACCGCCTGGCCTCTGACCCCTCACGGGCTGATGAAATGAAATCCTGTCACTTTTTAAAAAAATAAACTCAATTTAAAGAATTAAAATTATGTTATCTTGGGGGAAAATTGTCCTTATGTTACATTTGACGCAGTCATACCAGTAATACCCAGTGACATCAGGAGTTAACCACTAGAACATCCTCTCCACGATGGCTGCATCCATGTGGGTCAGAGCACAGGCGTCCACTCCAGGCAGCTCTCTGTGAGATCCCAGACATGCCGTGGGATTCTCTGAACTGTAATCACCTGATTTCCCTGGAACTTGTATGTCCAACACAGAAGGTTTGCCATCCAGTAAGGCAAACCACAGACCTTCATCAAACAGCAGGGCCAGCCCCCTCCAACCTGGAGCTCAGAGGCTACCGCTAGGGGAAAATAAAAGTTTCTAGCCCAGTTTTCTCCAAGCTGATTTTGCCACATCCTATGCACTAAAAACAGAGCAGCAGGGCAAGTGGCAGGCACTGCCTCTGTGGGGAGCACCACTGTCACCCCCAGATCCACGGGCAGCAAAGGCAGGCCCTCCAGCTTGACACTGGCTCTGATGGTGACTTGTTTGGGGAGCTCTTGAGCCCTCCCAACAAGGGAGTACCTAGAAAGAAACACTAGGAGCCAGTTTAGAAATGTCACTTGAGGTCACAAGTCTAGGAGGCTGACATCCAACCAGCCACTCACCTACCTCAACACTGTGAGGGCTGCAAATCCTAGTGACTTTGGGGGAGGGGGTTGGTTGAGGTTTTTTTTTTTTTTTTTTTTTGTGTGTGTGTGTGTGTATGTGTGTACAGATGCACCTGCCCCATGTGCAGCCAGAAGAAGACATTGGCTGTCTGTGTCTTTTGTTCCTCCACCTTGTTTCCCTGAGAGAGGTCTCACTGAACCTGGAGCTCCCTGTGTTTCCATTTCTGACCAGGGAGGCCCGGGGATCCTCTTATCTTCATCCCCCTCAGAGCGGGAGTTACAGGCATGCATGGCTGCACCCAGCTTTTCACATGGGTCCTGAGGATGGAACTCAGGTCCTCAGGCTTCTGCAGAAAGTGCTCTTAGCCGCTGACCCATCTCCCCCTGTGGCTTGTAATCATCAAAGATTAGCCCAAAAAGCTAGAACCAATGAGTACCCAAGAGCGGGTATAAAGAGATGGCAAGGCAGGATGAAAGGACACAGGTGACATTTAAACAAAAGGGGACACGGGAGGGGAGGAGGGGTCAGGCAGAGGAAGGGATAGAAGAATCAACTGAAACAAATTGTATTTGAAAATGCCAGAAAGGCCGGGCATGGTGGCGCATGCCTTTAATCCCAGTACTCGGGAGGCAGAGGTAGGAGGATCACCATGAGTTCGAGGCCACCCTGAGACTTCATAGTGAATTCCAGGTCAGCCTGGGCCAGAGTGAGACCCTACCTTGAAAAACCAAAAAAAAAAAAAAGGCCAGGAATGTGGCTTGGTGGTAGAAGGCTTGCCGAGCACATGCAAGGGCCTGGGTTCAATCCCTAGGACTGCAAAAATATAAAAAGATATGTGCACATTGGGTCTCTCTCCCTCTCGACAGAACCAAGACACATCTGAGCATGTTTGGACCACAGCCGACACAGAGGGGTAGTGGGCACCGTGAAAGCACACTGTCCTGGGTTTCATGGTAAGGACCCCTGGTCTAAGGGTCCTTGGAGAAGCCTCTGGAGGGAAAGAGACACATAGATAGCCTTTGACATTTGACAGTACTCAGTACCTAGGTAGCATGGGACACTCTTACCCCTGACAGTGAGTGCTCCAGCAGGTACCCCCTGAGAGGTACCTGTCGCACCAGAGGCCTAGGGTTCAATTCCCTAGTACCTACATACGCCAGACCCACAAGGTGGTGGCCCTGGTGCTCTCTCTCTCTCTCTCTCTCTCCCTCCCTCCCTCCCTCTCCCTCTCTCCGCGTGTGTGTGTTTGAGACAGGACAAGACTCATGTAGCTCCAGCTGGTCCTTAATTGCTAATCTTCCTGCCTCACCTCCGTGCGCCAGGCTGACAGGTGTGGCCACCACACCCA
>PVHP010055983.1:0-10026 GCA_004024765.1 Zapus hudsonius
AACAGCTCAGACCCATTTTACCCCATGCATGCCACACCTTCTCCTGCCAAGTTATTTTGAAGAAAATCCCAGACATGATGCCATTTCATCTATTAAATTTTATAGCACTAAAACATGAACTCTTAAAAACACACACACTAGGGCTGGAGAGATGGCTCAGCGGTTAAGGCACTTGCCTGCAAAACCTAACAACCCAAGTTCCATTCCCCAGCACCCACGTAAAATCAGATGCCCAAAAGGGGCACGTGTGTCTGGAGTTCATTTGCAGTGGCCAGGGGCCCTGGTGCACCCATTCTCTCTCTGACTGTCTCTGTGTGTTTGTTTCTCTCTTCTGTGTCTGTTTCTCTCTGCTTGCAAATAAATAAATAAAATATATAAAAAGACAACACTAGAGCCAGGTGTGGTGGTGCACACTTTTAATCCCAGCACTAGGGAGGCAGAGGTAGAAGAATTGCTGTGAGTTCCAGGTCAGCTAGAGTGAGACCCTGCCTCAGAAAAAAAAAAAAGACGGGCATGGTTGTGCATTGTTACACACACCTTGAACTAGCACTTGGGAAGCTGAGGTAGGAGAATTGCTATGAGCTCGAGGTCAGCCTAGGACTACACAGTGAATTCCAGGCCAGCTTGGGCTAAAGTGAGACCCCGATACCAAAAATCCTCAGGTATGACACTGGGTGTGGTGGTTCATGTCTGTGCCCAGCACTTGGGAGACCAGTGAGTTCTAGGCGGCCTGGCTAGAAACAAACAAAAAGAAGCGGTGTGGCAGCGGTGTGGGAGGGTTAGGGAGAGACAGGACTCCTGACACTTGAAGGGCAACTAGTGTAGCTGAACTGGTGAGCTCCTTTCTCAAAGGAGGCAGAGGGCACGTCTAAGGACGGACAGCAGTCCATCGAGGCTGTTCTCTGGCCTCCACATGCACACCCACACATCCACAAACACAAGAACACACATGCACACGCACCACACGCACAAGTGAGAAAACTTTTGGAAGATGTGCTCTGATTTCCTATCAGATATATCAGAAATGTGCTTTACTCATTGGAAGTCTTTTTTTCCCCCTACAGTCCTGCGTGTTAGGTTTCAGGGTTTGCAATTGAGGATCAAGATGGATCGTTTCTTGGATCTATGACTTTCTTGTATGTAACAAGGGAGAGGAAGACGGGAGACAAAAGAGAGGAGTGTGTGCATTAGGCAGGCACAGGTATAGATACATATAGAGAGAGGGAGGATAGAGGGGTAGAATTGCTCACACGTGGAGCAGGAGAATCGAAGAGAGAGTGAGGCTAGGGAGAGGGTTTTATGGATAGGAGAGAAACTGAGGGCCTTGGGTGGTAGTGCATAGAGGGGTGGGTTGGGGGAAGGTGGTCTTCCCTCCCTTAGCCCAGAAGCACCTTCAATTACCATACCAGAAGTCAGTCCCAGTGGCCCAGGTCCAGCATGGTCAGGTGGTGAGGGATGGAGAGGAGCACGGGGAGAGCGCTCTGGGATGCCACTAAGCTGCATTCCAGACCCTGAAATTTCCTTTCCACCCCAATTCACATTCCTCAAAGCACTTTCTTTTCTTTGCTTGCACACTTCCATGGGCCCATGCATTGCTTGTGTATTGAAGCAAATGCTAGTGGGTTTCTGTCACAGCTGAGGTCTGAGGTCTGGAAATCCAAGGCCCCTGCTGCCCCTGACCTGAAGTGATTGGGTCAGCTCAGGCCATTGGGCACACAGCATCATAGGTAGAGGCATTCTCTTGGCATTTCTGTACTCCCCTTGTTGGCCCTCTCTCTAGCTCTCCAAAGGGTGCTTCCCTGACCTGCTCCTTAGCTGCAGGGAGGGCTCACTGGGCACCCGTCCTCTCATAAAAACACTCAGAGCTGGGTTTCAGTATTGGACCACCCTGACAAAACTCCTGGGTGGGCTGCAGAAGGAAGTCCAGGGCACACGTGTTGGCTTGACCTTCAACTTACCTGAGGATTTGATGACATTGGTAGGTTGCTCTTGCAAGCAGATGGCTCCGTGCCCAAGGTGGTGTCAGAGGCCTACCTTCAAGGATCTTAGCATGAACACCATGCTTTTTGGTTTTTACATATTTTATTATTTATGAACAAGCAGAGAGAGAGAATGGGCGCTGCAGGGCTTGTAGCCACTGCAAATGAACGCTAGATGCATGTGCCACTTTGTGCATCTGGCTTTACATGGGTACTGGGGAACTGAATTCTGGTCGTTAGGCTTTGCAGGCAAGCCTCTTAGGCACTGAGCCATCTCTCCAGCCCCATGCTTTTTACTTTAAAATTTATTTATTTTGGTTTTTTGAGGTAGGGTCTCACTCTAGCCCAGGCTGACCTGGAATTCACTCTAGTCTCAGGGTGGCCTTGAACTCGTGGCAATCCTCCTACCTCTGCCTCCCAGGTGCTGGGATTAAAGGTGTGTACCACCATGCCCGGCTCTAAAATTTATTTATTTATTTATTATTTTTGGTTTTTCGAGGTAGGGTCTCTCTCTAGCCCAGGCTGACCTGGAATTCACTCTGTAGTCTCAGGCTGGCCTCGAACTCGTGGCGATCCTCCTACCTCTGCCTCCCGAGTGCTGGGATTAAAGACGTGCACTACCACACCCGGCTTACTTAAAAAATTTTTGTATCTAGTGTGTGTGTGTGTGTGTGTGTGTGTGTGTGTGTGTGTGTGTGTTTGAGCCCCTCTTGGGGTCTGACTTTACATGGATGGTTGGGGAATTGAACCTAGGTCATAGCCGGCTTTGTCAGCAAGCGTCTTTAACCACTGAGTCATCTCTCCTTTCTTCCCACCAAGCCAGGGGTCAGCAATACTCAGATGTTTCTTGGGGATGAGAGTTGCGGGGTGTCTAGTCTTCAGTTCTTTGGCTGCCATTAGAGATGGAGGTGTTGTAAGAACTCCGAGAGGGCTGAGGATTGGGACATTCAGAGAACTGGACGGGCGAGGCCTGGGGTGAGAATTCAGGACTCTAGAACCTGAGTAACTGGAGCTGAGAATCTAGGGAGGGGCCTGGGATTAAGGGACCAGAGCTCCTCCCAGAACCTGCCTAGGGAAGATCTGGGACCAAAGTTCAAGGGTGTTTGCTTCAGGGACTCCTGCACCCGCTGACCCCAGATGTACCTTCCTCTACCTCAGCTTGGCTTGACTCTGGGGTGCCTATAGACTCAGGTGGGCTCAAGAATTCTTTGTAATTAATTTATTTTTAATTTATGCATTTGTGATAGAAAGAGGCAGATAGAGAAGGGGAGGGCCAGGGCCTCTGGCCACCTTGTACATCTGGCTATACGTGGCCGTGGGTACTGGGGAATCAAACTCGGGTCCTTAGGCTTTGCAGGCAAGCTCCTTAACTGCTGAGCCATCTCTCTAGCCCTGGGCTCATAAATTTTCCAGTAGTTTTTAAAAAATATTTTACTTTTATTTATTTGAAAGCAGAAAGATGAGAGAGAGAGAGAGAGAGAGGAGAGAGAGAGAGAACATGGGCACACCAGAGCACCACTTTGTGCATCTGACTTATGTGGGTCCTGGGGAATTGAACCTGGGTCCTTAGGCACTGGAGGCAAGCACCTTAACCGCTGAGCCATCTCTCCAGTAGTTTTTTAATATGGTGAGCGTACTTGTGTTTATGCATGTTCATATGCTTGTGGGCACGTGTATGCATGCACAGGGAAGCCAGAGGTTGACTTCAGGCATCTTTCTCAATTCTGTGATTAGGACAGACCAGGCAGCCAGCAAGCCCCGGGGACCCTCCCCCCTCCCCCGCCCCCAAAGGCCGCTGTACTCGGCTTTCACAAGGGCGCTGGGATCTAAAGCCAGGCTCACGCTTGCGCAGCAAGCACTTTATGGACCGAACCATCTCTCCAGCCCATGTTGATAATTCTTACGAGACTGACACCCCTGAGACAGTCTCATGGTAGATTCTGGTCCATTCACAAGGGTCACTGCTGCCAAGTTCAATCCCTGTGGGCAGAAGAATGGGACACATACCCAGCCATAGGGAAGCCAGTCAAGGTAGGTGCTGTGAGTCACACACCCCCAACACCTTGGAGCCCTGGAAGCTGCGATAAACACTGGGGCCGAGGTGGCCCCAGCGCTCCAGGGAGCTGGGCGCCCATCCTCCCAGGAGGAAGTGGTGTCCAGAAGGGCTGCTTCCTGAACTGCAGGCAGCCACACCCATCCTCTGCTTATTTCCCAGCACAGAAGCTGGAGAGAGCTTGAATCCCAGAGTGGGGTGCCCCTAAAGGATTGTTGCTGAGTCAGGTGGATAGGTCTCTGAGGTACAAAGGGCTGTCACACCTGCAGCTGCTCAGAGCCCAGCCTCTTTAGGGACTCTGGCTGGAGGATGGTGGTGGCACTTTCAGCCCCAAGGCCTGTATTGGCGTCTAGAGCTCAGCCTCAGGTGAAACAGCGCACACCTGGGAAAGGCCACTTGAACGCTCCTTTTCTGGTCTGAAGGAACTGAGGGGACATCTATGGTAGCGGGACAAGAACATTGGGCCTTATGTCCAGCCTCGCTCCCACTCAAGAGACTGTCATGGAACCACAGGACACCTTTAAGTCCTGCTTCGGAGGCTACCTTTCATTATGGTCTCTTCCAAACCTCCAAAGCAAGACAGACCCCTTGTTTAGATAGTGGGAGTGGATGTCCTGCAGACTCTGGGTGTTGGGCAATCTTGCCCCTGATGAAAGCCCCCAGGCTTCACAGATGGCCTGGCTTCTCTCCTGAGCCTATCTTTCACACCTTGTTATTCTCCCCCCCCCACCAGGGTCTCGCTCTAGTCCAGGCTGATCTGGAATTCACTTTGTAGTCTCAGGGTGGCCTTGAACTGGCAATCCTACCTCTGCCTCCCGAGTGCTGGGAGTGCTGGGATTAAAGGCGTGCGCCACCACGACCGGCTAACACACCTTGTTATTCTGATCCTTGCTGTTTCCTGTCAGGACAGGAAGGCCCTGGGACTTCAGACCAGACTGACAAGGCTCTAGGCACCTGACCCCTTCTTTCCAGACCATGAATGTCTATGGAGCTAGGCAGGACTCTGCTGCTTTGTGGCTCTTGGACTTGGCACACTGCACCAAGCGCACACGTGAGCCCTGGGCAGGGGCTGCAAGAAGGCTTCTGATCATTGACCGGAGGAGGGCGGGCCCCAAACACCGGCGCTGACCAGGAACAAAGGCCAAGTACTAGAGCGGAAGGACGTGAGATCAAGAATCCTACGGAGTTCAGACTAGCCATTGACCCCACCTGATATCTTCCCCTCATCCCCATAACGCCCTCAATCCTGCAGGCCCTTCAGTACCCGGCTATCTTGTCACCCACTCTGGCCCCTCCCCCTCCTTGGGGCCAACTTCAGAGCCACCGAACCCCAGGTTCTCAGAGACACTCCCCCAGCTCAGCTGGTCTTGCCAAGATGGTGAAGGGGAGGAGACAAGGTCAGGAAGCCAGGGAGAAAGAGGGTTCTGAAGTTTAGAATAAGCATCCGTAGGAACGCGGGCGGCAAGAGTGGGAAATGCCACCCCCAAGATTCAAAGCCTCTGCCAGTCACAATGGGTCACACTTGGTGTCCTGCCTGCTTCACAGGCCTGTTTCACAAGGCAAAAGAAAGCAAGGCCCCTCCTCTGGCTCAGCCTTGTGGCACTCTCCTGATTCAAGTGTTCTTCCAGCTCTTTAAGTGGCAGCCCGAGGACCACCTAGGCCAGGACAGGCAGTGCTGGGGCTGTTCCCTAAAGCCACACAAGAAGCTGCCTGCCAGCAGCCCGGGAGAAGACATCTCCAAGAAGTCTGCCTGAATAGGGGAGCTGGACTTTGACTGCAGAGGCTGGAAATTAGAAGCTAGTCTTTGGAGGGTAGGTTCGTGATGCTCTCAGGCTGAAAGGTCCTGAGAAAGCTGGAACTTTCTACAGGCTCACTGCACTTTGTGCTTGTATCTTGCTCCAAGCCCTGACCTGAAGCCCCTCCTCCCAGGTCACCGCCAGACCCTCATGCCCTCAAGGGGCACTGCTGGAGCAGCGGCCCTGCTGCTTGTCCAGCAGGCTTCAAGCTGGAGACATTAAACTGCCTCTGAGCCCCATGTGGGCCCCAGGAGCTGGCCTTTGTCCCCTCAGGATAGTTTCAAGGAGCCATGGAGCAGTATCTGTGAGAGCAGCCTGGGGGTGGGGGCTGGATCCCTGCCAAGAAGCCAGAGTCTAGAGAAGGAGGTTGGCCTGCACAGGAAGAGATGCTTATGGGATTAACAGCCCACTGAATAAAGATACTTTATTGTGCAAACCCCACAAAGGTCCCCTGGTGAAGTGCGCTGTCCAACCTGTCCCTGGCTCCAGGTCTGCTCTTTGGTCCTCACTCTGGCCTGAAACACCAGGTCTCTTGTGGAGTGTGTAGGTGTCCACGAGTGTTTGTGTATGGGGAAGCTGCCCTGGTCAGTGTGCATTCAGGCACTATGGCAGCCTCTAGGAGACAAGTCAGCCCCACAGGCCCAGGCTCAGGAGCCACACAGGTCCACACAGTCCTCTCCACTGTGGAATACGTGATAGATGCTTGTGGGAGGGAACATGGCAATGGCACCGAGCAGGGATCCCATCTGGATAGCCACACCAGCTGCCAGCAAAGCTGGCCGGCCCCCACCGTGCAGCATGGAACTGATCGCCACCTTGACATATGAGAACACACCTGCACACAGCACCCATGACAGCACCTGGTGGGTAAGGGGTGTGGCAGCAGGCTGAGCATGAAGTGCCCCTGTCCCAGGGCAAGCCTCGTCCCCACTTCATGCCCCCCCCCATACTTACCACAAGGACCACACCTGCAGAGGTGCCCACCAGGGGAGGACAGGGACTTAGGACTGCCAATGTCATCAGGTAGGCTCCAAAGAGCATGCCCAGCAGAGAGAGACCACATAGCCCTGTCAGAGACCTGCCAGGAATGGACTGAAACTCAGGATTGGCTGTGCCAAGACCTGGTCATCTCCCCCCCGAGCCCCCCTCCCCCAACAGGGCTTGGGCCCATGTGCACCTGCACAGCACTGCCATGGCCAGGAAGCAGGCAAGGGGGTTGGCAGAGTTGCCCAGCACCACGGCCAGGTGGTAGGCCAGGCGTCCATAGGGCAGGCAGGAAAAGCTCTGCACAGCAGGTAACACGCCGTTGGTCAGTGCATTAGTGACAGCCAGCAGACCCAATAGGCAGGCACTCCGGGCCGAGAGCAGCTGATGGGCCTTAGGGTCTAGGCTGGAGGTGGTGCGTAGTGCCTGGCCCGGTGGCTCCTGCAGTGGTGAGGCCTCTTCCTCTTCCTCCTCCTCCGTTCCTGGTGTCCCCACCTGCAGGTTTGTGCTTGGGTGCCCTGTGGGTACAGATGGTGGCGACGGCAGTAGCAAGAGAAGACCCTGGAAGGCAGCAGCTGAAGTGACCAGAAGGGCAGTCAGCGCCCAGAAGAAAGAACTGGCAGGAAAACGCTCGGGAAAATTGATGGGGGGACCAGGGGTGCCATTGGCGGGGGCGGGCAGGCACTCGAGCCGGCCCACCCCCTGCACCAGGGCCAGCACGCAAGGCATAAGGGCGCTCAGGCCCTGACCCAGGAAGAAAGACCGTAAAAAGGGAGGTGGCAGGTGGCTCAGGAAGGGCAGAAAAGTGACGTTGGAGGCACAGCAGGCCAGCGCCAGTACAAATGTCAGAGTCAGAAAGGCCACCGAGTGGGGCTGCCCTGCCACCGGGGCCACGTGGTGCCACAGAGGGGCCAGCAGGGCTGTGCCCACCACGCTCAGTCCTTGCACCACCTGGATGGGGACCCTCTCGCCCTTGCCAGGAGCCAGCCGCCTCCACAGGGTTACCAGCAGCAGACCCAGGTTCCCCAGCGCCACCAGTACAGAGAGGTAGGAAGGGAGGCTCCAACCTACAGGGGGGAGGAGGCCATGTCAGGGCACAGGGCTGAGGGTCAAAGAGCAGCCTCACTCAGACCACCTGCCCCACTTCCCCTCACTCACCCTCCGGGAGCTCCTTCACCACCACGGGCAGCTCCACCCAGATCCCGTTGACAGCAGCCCAGGAGCCCATGCCGAAGAGGGCGACGAGCAGATGGGTCAGCACCAGCCGGCACAGCGGGGGTGCAGCCATCGGGGAGACCCTCCCGGGCGGGGCGCAGGCCACAGCCCGCTCCTGCCCCACCTCTGTCCCAGGTTCTCCGGCTTTTCAGACCAGCTGGAGGAAAACCGGCACGTGGGGAGAGCGGGAGTCGGAGCCGGCCAGACTGCGAGGCCTGGTGGGCGCGGCAGGGATACCAGGAGCTGCACGCGCCCGGGAGCCGGCGCAGGGACCCGGCCCCGCTGGGCCGGCCGTCCCGCCTAGCGGCTCGCGGGCTCTCGGGACCCGAGCTGAGGCTCGTGCGCACGGACGGGCGGGCGGGCGGCCGGCTGGGGCGTGGCGGCGGGCAGCGCAGGACCTCCGAGCGCTCGGCTCCAGCCCGAGGGGGCGCCTCCCGACGGCGGACGCCGCGGCCCCGCTCCGCCCGACCCCGCCGTCCGCGCGGCCCCGCGAGGACGCCCCGCCCCGGAAGCCGGGCGCCCTAGGCCCCGCCCCTTCCGGCCGGCCGTGTCTCCAGGGAGCGGAGCGCGGCGATGGCTCCCGCGGCCTCCCGTCGCGCTCGCCGCCGCGTTCGAAGCTCTGCGCGGGGCGGAACGTGGTCCCGCTCGGCCGAGGACTGGTGGTGGGACCGGCTGGCCCCTCGCGGCTCCGGGTATCGCCTGCAGCAGGCGGACAGCATGCTGCTCGTGATGCCCGGCCTGGAGCCGCCCCGAGCCCGGCCTCTGCGGCGCGTGGCCCGCCGCGCTCCCCGGCCGCTGGCTCGCGGCTCCGCGGCGGCCAAGCCCAGGGCCCGCGCCCGGGCCCGTCCGGAGCCGGCGCCAGAGCAGGGCCCCGACGTGGGCTGGGGAGAGCGCGTCCCCTTGGAAGTCCTGGTGCAGATCTTCGAGTTGCTGGTGGCGACCGATGGGCCCGTGCCATTCCTCGGCAGGTACACCGCGCCCGCCGAAGGGTGGCGGGGCCGGGCGGAGCGGCGAGCGGGCGTGCCGGGCCTCGGCCCTGCCCAGGCGCCGGAGCCCGGCCTTGAACCCGTGTCCGCCTCCCGCCCCGTCCCCCTCCCCCTCCCTTTCTGAGGCAGGGTCTTCCGCTAGCCCAGGCTGACCTCCAGTTCCCTCGGCCTCCCTCACCCCGCGCCCTCCACTGCTGGTATAGGCGTGAGCCACCACAGGATGCACCGGGATAGAACTGTTCCTCCTCAGGGCCGCGCGAGTGTGCCGCCTCTGGCACGAGGCCTCCTCCCACCCTGCTCTCTGGCATACTGTCACCCTGTCACCTCCCGTGGTTGGTCGGTCTGCCAAGGGCAGCCTTAAGGCAGAGAAGAAGCTCCTTGCTTCCCTGGAGTGGCTCATGCCCAATCGGTGAGCTCCTGCTCCCCCCGCCTGTGCCTCTGCACTCTCGGCTGGGTCGGAGGCCCTGGCCTGAGCAGCAACAGGGAATGCTGGTACAACTGGAACTTGTGTCACTCAGGTGCTCACAGCTCCAGAGGCTGACCCTTATCCATTGGAAGACTCAGGTGCACGCTGTGTTGAAGGTGCGAGTTGAAGCTGCACCCCCCCCCCACACCCGCTGTGACAATTGGGTTGTCGGCTGCTTTCAGGAAGTGGCCTGGTTCTCCTTTCTTGCTGGTACATTAGGCTGGGAGGGAGGTGCTCAAGGAGGGGCACCCAGGTAGGCCTGGCATGGGCCATAGAGGGGTTGGTATGACCACCAGCGTCCTTGTGGGCCTTCACCTGCCCTCCCCCAACCTCAGGAGGCCTCTCTCTTGCTGCAGCTGGTTAGCGCGTCCTGTCCTCGGCTCACCTTCCTCAAGCTCTCAGACTGCCACAATGTGACTGCTGACACTCTGACCATGTTAGCCAAAGCCTGCTGCCACCTCCACAGCCTGGACTTACAGCATTCCATGGTGAGCCCTGTGTGCTGAGGGGTCCTGACGAAGCCCCGGGCCAAGGTGAAGTGACAGGC
>PVHP010055986.1:0-10000 GCA_004024765.1 Zapus hudsonius
AAAGAAAGAAAGAAAGAAAGAAAGAAAGAAAGAAAGAAAGAAAGAGAAAGGAAGAAAGGGAAAGAAAGAAAAGAGAGAGAAAGGAAGAAAGAAGAAAGAGAAAGAAAGAAAGAAGAAAGAGAAAGAAAGGAAGAAAGGGAAAGAAAGAAGAGAGAGAAAGAAAGGAAGGAAGGAAGAAAGAAAGAAAGAAAGAAAAAGAAAGAAAGAGAAAGAAGAAAGAAAGGAAGAAAGGGAAAGAAAGAAAAGAGAGAGAAAGGAAGAAAGAAGAAAGAGAAAGAAAGGAAGAAAGGGAAAGAAAGAAAAGAGAGAGAGAGAAAGGAAGAAAGAAAGAAAGAAAGAAAGAAAGAAAGAAAGGAAGGAAGGAAGGAAGGAAGGAAGGAAGGAAGGAAGGAAGGAAGGAAGGAAGAAAGAAAGAAAGAAAGAAAGAAAGAAAGAAAGAAAGAAAGAAAGAAAGAAAGAAAGAAAGAAAGAAAGAAATTGGGGTCAAGATGATCAGGTATGATTCCTAGGGAATGCCCTCCTCCTTTTATGAGGCAGGGTCTCTAATTGGCCTGGAACTCACCAATCAGGCTAGACTGCCTGGTCAGAGAGCTTGTCTCTGCCTCCCCAGCACTCCCAAGCACATCCCGCTTCTTTTACCTGGGCACTGCGGACAGACCTCGGGCTTTACTGACTCCCTCACCTCCCCATCCCCCAACCAGGTGGCTTTGCAAGCAGTGATCACTGCCCAGCTTCTCCCAGGACAGGTGGCCCATCTGATGTGTGTGAGGACACGGGAGCCTCCACGTTCCTCACTGCCAGGTGGGAACTACAAGCTCATAATGGCTGTGACCTTGGGGGCAGTGGCGTTTGCTGCCTCCCCAAGCCTCAGATCAGGGAAGTTCACTGATCTCATTCCAAGGTTGACCTGTGACCCTCCTGTTCACTGAAAGAGGCCAGCTGTCAGGGTGACTGTGGCCCAGACAAGAGTCACAATGAAGCTTCATTGCCAAGAGGCGTTGCCTCCTCCCTACTCTGAGGAACGAAGACAGAAGTCACTCTGGCCACTGCTGGCAGCTGTTGGGGACACGGAGCGAAGGACTGTCCCATAGCATTCCTCACAGGAGCCAATGCAACGAATAGTTGGAGAGAAAGCCTGAAGTTCTGGGTGAGGCAAACTTTGGGCTGGGGTGTTCCATGAACTTTTTCTTCCAACACTTGCAACCCAAGATTTCCTGAAGGGCGCTCTTATGCAGCATTCAGATGGAAGCCATTCCAGAGCCGGTGGCTTTCACACACGAGGGTCCTGGGTGAAACATTGAGAACCCATCATGTACAGAGGACATGGCGTGGTGGGATTGGGGAAGAAGGAAACCCCAGCAAGGACTTGCACAAAGTCAGGGAAGAGCTGAGCCAGGGTGTAGGCTCAAGTTGATCTTATTCTTAATTCTACTTGTCAAAGGATGAAAATTCCAACTTCCTTTAAGGATCGTCACTGGCGTATGATGTGATTCTAGAATGGGACAAACTTCATCTAGTAAAATAGTTTGGGTGTTCCGATGGCTGAGCAGAGACCGGCCTTATAGACAGAAAGAGAGACCAAAACAAAGGCAGAAATCAGCCTGGCCAGTTCAAAGCTGCTCTCCTTCCTTCCTTCCTTTCTTCTTCTGTACATCTTTGTTTAATTATCTGGAAGCAGAGAGTGATAGAGAGAAGACAAAGAGAATGGACACACCAGGGCCTTGAGCTGCTGCAAATAAGCTCCAGACGCATGCACCACTTTGTGCATCTGGCTTTATGAGGGTACTGGGGACTCAAACTCAGGTCGTTAGGTTTTGCAGGCAAGTGCCTTAATCCCTGTGCCATCTCTCCAGCCCCAAAGCTGCTGTCCTTTTAAGACAAGGAGTCAGAGCAATAGAAAGGTAATTGGTTGGTGAGCAGCAGTCACTTCAGGGTATGTTTTTGTGTGAGGATTGAGGCACAGGGGACTGTGCTGTTAGTGGTTGAAAACGGTCTGTTTAGGAAAATCCCGTTGTCTCTCCCTCTCCTGAGTCTGGGAAAGAGATAACTCAGTTTCTGTCTGTGATAAGAGCTCCCATGTGAGGGACTCCATAGTGACATTTGGTATGGCAAGACAGGGCGGGAGCCTGCACAGGAGCAAGGCAGGCAGGTTTCCTGGCAGCCTTATTCAAGATGGCTGCTTGTCCCTCCCAGGAGCTGCCTCTGCGTTGGTCACCAGATCTACTTTCTCCTCACAATGATCTCCTGTTCAGAGAGGACACGTATGTGGATGCCAGAAGACAACCCACGTGCATACAAACAAATACCCACACGCATGTGTGCATACACACGCACACACACACACACACACACACACACAAAACTTAGGGGGAAAGGCTCTCAGAAATTTTACACAGTTCTGATGATGAGTTCTCTGTCCTACATTTCCCACAAGCCTTCTCTGAAAGGTCATAGTCCTGCCCCTGGTGGGTCACACCTTTCCAGAAGTTTCTCCAGGTCTTGATGTGTTTGTGAACCTGGTGGGTCAAGAAACCATGGTGGTTAGCCTTTGTGGGGTTTTGTTTTGGTTTTTGAGGTAGGGTCTCACCCTAGCCCAGGCTGACCTAGAATTCACTATGTAATCTCAGGGTGGCCTTGAACTCACAGTGATCCTCCTGTGATCACTCTGCCTCCTGAGTGCTGAGTGCTGAAGTTAAAGGCGTGTGCCACCACATCTGGCTGTTTATGTGTGGGGTTTTTTTTTTTTTTTTTTGCACTTTCTTCTGCAACTTTTTATTTAGTCATTATTTATTTATTCATTTATGAGAGAGAGAGAGAGAGAGAGAGAGAGAGAGAGAGAGAGAGAGAGAGAGGGCCTCTTGCTGCTCCAAATGAACTCCAGATACATGCACTACTTGGTGCATCTGGCTTTATGTGTGTACTGGGGATGGAGCCTGACCGGCAGGCTTTGCAAACAAGCGCCTTTAACCACTGAGCCATCTCCTCAGCCCAACGTCTGTTTTTTCCTAATAAAAGACAATCTTAGCAACCTCCATCAGGTCCCAGGGCTCTTTCTGTTCTTTTCAAGCCCTTGGAAGGACTAAGAACCACAACTTCTGTCATACCTGCGTGATTGAACGACTCAGTATGATAGCTAGCTCAGACAAACTAGAAACTTCTGCCATTTGCAAAGGAAAGACTCCCACTTCCCCCTACCCCTGCTCATAGATCTGTGCCTCAGTTTCCCCATCAGTGACACAGAGGCATCACCTAAATGGCATGGGAGAGGACTGGGGTCTGGACCTTTGCTCTGCCCTGAGCCACCTCCTTGACTCCTTCTCCCCAGCCCCCCCCCAATGGGGCATTGGTGGTGACTCAGCCAGGGACCCTCCCCTCCCCCACCCTGTGTCTGCCCCGGCTGCTTCTCAGCTGTGACAAAAGCAGCTGCCTTAAAATAGCAGTTTTGTCTCTCTCTCCCTCCTGCACCTCAGAAGGAGGCAGCCAAGCTTGGTTTTGTCTGGAAATGGAGATAACAGGCCCAGTGGCTCTTCCATCAGAACCTTCCAGAACCCAGAGGCCCCATGCAGAGGTCAAGGGCTCCTTCCATTCCCATCAGCCCCAGTTGGACAGGACAGTCCCCCAGGAGGGCCACCTTCCAACACACACTGCATGGTTCACCTCTGCACAGCTCTGCTCCCCACACTAGCAGAGAATTGCAGGTGCCCCCACGCATGAGCCCAGTGAGTCTTCAGTTTCAGGGCATTTTCTGTCACTGCAACAACTTGCCAGAGACTGGGCAATGGGTGAACAATAGGAGCTGAATTGGCTGACGGTCCTGAAAGCCATGACGTCTGAGGGCATAGCCCTGTCGTCGGTGAGGGGCTTGTGTTCCATGCTAACATGAGAGAGGGCATCCAAGGGTGCAGAGCAAGTGAGTTTGTCATCTTCCATGCCATCATGGGACCCCACCTTACAGCCTCTAATTGTAATTACCTCCGTCTTCAAACCCCATCAACATATGGGTGTGGGGATTCCATTCCCAACAAACAGCCTGGAGGTGTCGCTCAGCAGTGGGGGGCTTACAGAGCATTGGTGACGCCCTGCGTGTGTCCCCAGCATAGCAACAGAGAAACTCTAACACATGACATGATGCTATGATGACGCCCCATCAGGTGGGTTCTGCTATTATCCCCACTTGGCAAAGCAGGAGACTGAGGCAGGTAACCCAGATAAACCCAGACCCAAGCAGCCTTCATGCCATGGCAGCATGCTACATGCTCCCAGAACTCAGCCTTAGAGAGGACAAGAGATCTTCATATCAATGTGGTTGCACTAGGGCTCTTACCCCCAGACTGTGGGGATAATGAAAGGGCTGTCTGTGGAGTCCAAGGGTATGGGCTCCGACTGCAAGCTTTGTCTTGCCCTATGTGGTGGTTTGAATGTGAAATGTGCCCATGGCTTCATATGTCTGTGATTAAGCCTCACACTCCATCCTCAGGGGATGGAGCCTATAGGAGGTGGAGCCTTGCTGGAGGAGGTGTGTCACTGGGGCGGATCTTGAGATTTGTGAGTCCCGCCCACTGGATGTTCAGAGCTCGGCTCACTCTCTCTACTGTTGGTATGTGAACCAGCCTTCTCCACCATGATGGAACTTCCCCTTGGGACTATGAGATGAAATAAACCCTTTCCTTCCATAAGCTGCTTCTGGTTGGTTGTTTTGTCCCAGCCACGAGAAGGTCGGTGCTACATCCTAGGACCACTGCATCCACTGTGTCCAGACCTGGAAGAGTCTCCCACCCCACTCACTGTCTACCTTCCCTTTGCCAACGCTTCTCACAACTCACCACCGTTTATCTGTTATATGAGGAGTCAGCGAACTCCATTTACTCATTCCTTCCTGCACAAAATCATGTGTGGGACGTTGTATAATTGTGCGGTCTGAGCAGAAAGTGGTCAGCCAGGAGACTGGCACAGAGCTGGTCTTCAGTGAACAAATGTCTTAACTAGAGGGATGGGGCTGAGAACATGCCTGGAAGCGGCCTCCCCACCCTGCCCCCTACCTTTGGCATCACCTGTACATCACCAAACAATTGCTGAGAAACCGAGCAGGTCCAGGCTGCTCCAAGTGACAGCCAAATGGACACTTGCTCCCAGCATCCAGGTCATTCCCTTAGGCTACTTAGTGCCATGGTCCATGCCAGGCCCTGGAGGCACAGGAAAGAAAACACTGTCCCCATCCTGGAAGACCCATAGGATGGATCCATGAGGAGGGAAGTGGGGGAGGGGACTCAGTCATACACACACCCTCATCCAGGCACATACCCACCTGTGCTGGGCAATCAAGGTGCTCCTTGTAAGCCTATGAGGGACAGACACTCAGCGAGCATGAAGCAATGCCCTAGTAGCAATTCTGGGACCACAGGGCATCCAATGACAGAACCGTTATCGGCCAGCCACATTAGTTTTCCAAATAGCCCTGAGAACTAAGAGTATGTGTTACCTCCCAATTTTTCCTAGACCCCAAGGTTCAGTGTCTAGTGATTGGAGCCTCTCCTGAGAGACAATCCTGGAGCTCAAATTTCTGGCCCCAAGCAAGAGCCAAAGCCATTGCCAAAGCCCTAGGTCAGTGGGCCCTTTATTTATGATGACTTTACTTATTGTAAAAACATTTTATCATATATATATACATACATATATATATATATACACACGGTCTACTTCTCTTATATTGTTCTTCATTTTGTAATATGGTAAATAATATATTAAGCAATAAATTGTTACCATAAAGGTCTGTTTTGTGAGGGGAGGTTGGAATTTTTACATAAAAGGAATCTTGAGTGTAAAACAAAATTTAAAAAACAGAGTCCAGCAGAGTGTCACGGGCCTGTATTCCCAGAATAGCAAGACCTTGTCTTAGAGCACACACACACACACACACACACACACACACACACACACACACACACGAGGCTGGAGAGGTCTCAGCAGGTAAGAGTGCCTCACACACAAGCATGAAGGCCTGTGTTTGATTCCCCAGATGGGCATGGCCAGGTATTTCTGTAACTCCAGTCTGTGGGGAGTCAAAACCAGAAAACCACAAGCTCTGAATCACTGAGAGACTCCGGTTCAAAGAAATCTGCAGGTGAGAGATGGAGGAGGGGCACCTGATGGTCTTCTCTGGCCTCCAGGCACACACATGTGCACACACCACATACTGTACACACAACATGCAGGAAAAGAAAAGGAGGGAAGGGAGGGAGGGAGGGAGGGAGGGAGAATGGCAGGAAGGAAAAAAAAATCCTGGCCAAAGAGAATAGGCTTTCTAAAGCCTCCCCAAGGTAATGTTTTAAAGACAGTACCAGTCTTTTACACACACACACACACACACACACACACACACACACACACACACATATGTATATATAATACAATATATGCATTATATGTATCTATATATAGGTATATATAATACAAATAAAATGGGAGTGATGCAGATTTGCCACAAACTGACAGTGTGAGGAGGTCTGGAGGCAGAGGGGACCAGCGAACCTCTGAGGTCCAGTGGGGGACTTGCTGCTGTAACATGAGCCCCTAGGATTTCTAAGTATGTCTTCACTTGTTGGACAATTTTCTTAGTGAAAGGATAATTTAAGAGCTCCCCAAAGAAGCTGCTTCTCAGAAAGATACTCTGATTTTCCTGTTTCACAGAGGAATAAGAAAAGTCAGAGAGATTAGACTACTCGCCCAAGGTCACACAGCTTGTTTAG
This sequence comes from Zapus hudsonius, assembly GCA_004024765.1. Taxonomy (NCBI): domain Eukaryota; kingdom Metazoa; phylum Chordata; class Mammalia; order Rodentia; family Dipodidae; genus Zapus; species Zapus hudsonius. The sequence goes on from PVHP010055986.1 coordinate 6,747, forward strand.
CAAGAGTCGGAATTCAAAACCCCAGGCCACCAAGAATGCAGACTGTTCACAACAGCCGTAAATTAAAAGAAAAACAAAGACCTGTGCAATCCTTCACAAAAGCCTTACTTAGTCAAAAGACTGAGCAAGGACAGTTTGAAGAGACACGACAGAAATGAGCATGAAAGGAAAGCAGGGGACTTGTAACCATCATGGGGGGGCTTCGGGGCTGGGTGTCTCCCAGGGCGCCCCTTCTAGCCGGAGAACCTCTCGGAAACCCCGGAGGCTACTCCTGGAGTCCTGGGTTCCCATCCAGCCTGCCCGACCTCTCTGTGCTCTGCCCTGCGGGGACAAGGGGACCCTCCAGCTCCCCGTCCTCGCCCTCCTCCTCTGGGAAGCAGCGGGCCGGCCGAGCAGGGCAGCGGGCATCCGCGCGCCAAGCCTGCGCCCGGGCGCAGCAGCGGGGCCGGGGGCGTCTCCGAGGCGGCTCTGCCCTCAGACGCCCGTGGGCGCGGAGCCCCCAGCGGGAGCTCATGTGCACGGGGCACTGGGTGTCTTGGAGAGGTGGGGTGTCTTGGAGAGGCGGGGTGTCTTGGAGAGGCGGGGTGTGTCTGGCTGTCCTAGAAGCTAAATAAGACATCAAGCCAATTCGGAAGGGTTACTGTAAATGCAATCTGTCTGTCTGTCTGTCTGTCTGTCTGTCTGTCTGTCTGTCTGTCTGTCTGTCTGTCAATCTGTCTGTCTGTCTCTGTCTGTCAATCTCTGTCTGTCTCTGTCTGTCTGTCTGTCTCTGTCTGTCTGTCTGTCTCTGTCTGTCTGTCTGTCTGTCTGTCTGTCTGTCTGTCTGTCTGTCCCCCCCCCCAGGACAGTTGAAGCGAGGTGGGAAGTTGGACCCCATTTTCAGAGCAGTCCCCAAAGAGCGCATAGGAAAGAGAAGGCAGTGCTCGCCCCCATCTGGCGGCCACCGGGAACACAGTCTCGCAGCCGCTGATGGAGGGACAGGTGAACAACAGGTTTGATGAGGACCTGCCCCTTGCCGGGCTCTTGACGCGTCACGTCGCTCAATCCTCGCCCTCAGCCCACTCGACAGGAGGCCCCTAGACAGTAGGTGCTCCGGTCAAGGTCACCGATATTCTCTAGGCCAGAGGAGCAATGCCAGAAGGAAGGAACGTAAGAGAAGACAGGTACTAGATGATCTATGGACTGCGTGGTCCTCAAATGGTGCAGCTCCGCCCCTGCTGATATGACAAGATGTGACACCCCGGCCGACTGCTCTGCCATGAAGAAGTTTCCCCTCGAAACTGTAAGCATGGGCTCCTGGGCCTCAGAGAGCTGGGGCTAGAGGAGTTGTAAGTGTTCAAACAAGGACACATGTATGTGAGGACACATCCGGGACATGGCTGTCTGCAAGCCAAGAAACCACCCTGGCTGATACAGCGACCGTCAACTTCAGATCTCCAGGACCTACAGCACCGACTACAGTCTAAGTGTTTAGTTAGCGCAGACCAGGCTGGCATGTGTCCCTGTTCAAGCGCATGCCAAGTGTGGGCGCAAGCTGCCTGGCTACTTCCTCTGCACCATAATCCTGGGAAGGACATGGTCTGGTGTACCCAATGGTTAGGAGAGGCGCAAAGAAGCTAGCTGACCACCGGGGTCCAGAGACACCCCAAGCACAGCCTCTTGCATGGGTGGTCAGGCACCCATCCTCCCAGAGTCACACCACATAGTGTCCCCAACCTGCATTCCAGCTCCCGAGACACCCCATGCTCCATCCTGGCCCCATCCTACAGATTCCTCTAGAATTCAACCCATTTCAGGGTGGTACTAGGAAAATCGAACCCAGGCCTTCAGGCTTTACAAGCAAATGTCTTTAATCGCTGAGCCATCTCTCCAGCTCTTGCTTTGTCTATTTGCATGTTCAGTCCTTCACCTTGGGCAAAGAATATAAAATCTCTCCTGGAACTGCCTTCACATCCCCCAGGCTCTGCTATATCATGTGCTTGTTTTCATTCAATTTTAGGAATTTTTAATCTCCCTGCTGACCCACTTAATTTTAAAATATATATATATATATATATATATATATATATATATATATATATATATATATATATATATATATATATATTTACAAGCAGGAAGAGAAAGAGAGGGAGAGGTGGAGAATAAGAATGGGCATACCAGGACCTCCTGCCACTACAAAAAAAAAAAACTCCAGGTGAATATGCCACTTTGTGCATCTGGCTTTATGTAGGTACTGGGGATTCAAACCTGGCTCAGCAGGCTTTCCAAGCAAGTGCCTTTAACCACTGAGCCATCTCTCCAGCCCCTGACCCACTTGTTATTCAATAGTATACTGTTGGGTCTGCAGGCGCTTAGGTATGTTCCATAGCTTCTCTTGCTAACGATGTCTAGTTTTATTCCGGTGGGACCAGATAAACTGCAAGGAATGACTTCACCTTTCTTGCGTATGTTAAGACTTGATTGGGGCCCTAAAAGGTGAACTGTTTTAGTGGAGGTTCCACAGGCTGCTAAGAAGAATGTAGAGTCTGGCCACTCCAGCTCAGTTGGAGAACCCCTCAGCTAAAACAGGCTATCAGCTAGGGAGTCTCGGAAGGGTGAGAGAATCTACCCAGCCCACGGTTTGCAAAACTTTGACCAGACCCTTCCCTCACTGAGCTGTTGACCAAAGTGACCCATGAGGTTCCAAAAACAAGACAGAATTCTGTCAAGGCTCTTGAACACCCTCCCCAGGCCTGAGACGAAATCCTGTTGCTGAAGAAACCGCAGAATGCCATCGATCTTCATCGAGAATCCCAGCGAGCTCTGGAATGGTAACCAACCCCCATATGGCAGTTAGTGAAGGGCTGAAGGGCAATGCACAAGCTGCCAGGGGAAGCTGATTGGCGATAACTGGAGTAAACAGACCATTGGCATGAAACATAGTCTGCGGCCATGAATAGGCTGGATATAGTTCCTACTGGGAGAGAACAGCAAACCAAGAAAGGAGCAATTGTGCAATGAAGGAACCTGGGCCTGGGGGAGTCAACAGCCATTAAATTTGGCCAAATATTCTACTCAGTGAGGGGGAACCTTTGATTGGAAATGGGGATTTAGGGCAAGATGCACCAGATCCCATACTCTTGGGCACCCAAGAAAAGATGCACTATGCGAACGTCTGACAGGGAGGCTACTAAAAATAGAAACTAGGTAATCCAGAATGGTCTATATCTGTTAACCTATACTGTTCTAACTCTCCAATGGAGATTGTATTT
>PVHP010055991.1:0-10021 GCA_004024765.1 Zapus hudsonius
AAAAAAAAAATGCACAAGCCAGATGTGGTACACACCTGTAATTCTAGCACTCAGGACGTGGAGGCAGGAGGATTGCCATTTTGAGGCCTTTTTCAGGTTATCAGTTTTAGGCCATCATTCTTATCATTGCATTTACCTCTCTAATGAGATGAATGGTTTCAAAGGTTGTGAATCCTTCCCGGTGGTACTGATATAGCAAATGATTGCCATCTGGATTAGATATTCTGGAGAACTCAAGGACTTGCTAGTCAAGCCTATAGGCATTCTCTAATTTTGGATAATGATGGCAACGTGATCACCCCAATGCACCTGTTGATAGGCTCATCAGCACTATTGACGATTGATAATGAAATCTCTATGGCTAGTCTGTGTCTGCCTGGATCATGGTGACCAAGTAAATGCTATATAGGTGGAATGCATTCTTATCTCCCCGAGAGGAGGATCCCAAAGTGGGGATTGCCAAGGTCACCGAAAACAGAGGCCTGGTACACAAAACGAGTTAGGCTTGATTTGCACAAACTTAAGAAAAACGTGATTAAAGCCATTTTATTTATGTATTTAGGTGTTGAGGGTAGAACCTGGGCTTTCGCATATGTTGAATTATGCCCCTGAGTGTATAACATTTTTTACAGAATATTTTAATGTATTTATTAGAGTTTGATTTATTTATTAGTGAGAGAGAATGGGCACACCAGGGCCTCCCAGTACTACACACAAAATCCAGACACACATGCCCTACTTTGTGCATCTGGCTTTACATGGGTACTAGGGAATTGAACCCAGACCAGCCGGCTTTGTGAGGAAATGCCCTTAACCACTGAGCATTCCTGATTTATTTCTTACAAACATCCACACTGACAAAAAGCAGAACTAAGGACAACCAATCGGAAGTAGCCGACACACGTATGAGACTTCCTGATGGGATAGACCAATTGGACAACTGTAGTACTGTAGCCAATGAACTGTGTCCTTGCTGTCTTTCCTTCCCTGCCCTCCTACAAAGCCTTCCTCTCCTGCTCCTTCTGAGGAGCCCCTAAATCCCTCTTGGCTTGAAGTGTCCTGGTTCACGAAGTGTTTCTTTGCTCAAGTAAATGTTAACATTTTGTGGTGCCTCGGTTTACCTTTTCAATAGTCTACACCTGACTATGCCCCTCCTTTCTGGACACTGAAGTTCAAACTCCCTGGTGAGTCAAGCGGAAACTTGATGATAAAAGGATGGCTGTAAAAGTCACCAGAAGGAAGAAGCCTGTTGTGTGATCGGTTTTTCCAATCGGCTAAAGTCCTCAATTCCAGATAGCATGTACTCAGGCTCCTGGGGCCCTAGTCTCTTTGGGGGGACATGTCTTCCCACTGCGGGCATGGTTCTAGATCCAAGGAAAGATTAATATTTAGCCAGATGCTATGATGCACAACTGTAATCTCAGCACACACACAATAAGAACCTTCTGGCCAGCTTTATTTTTTTATTGTTAAAAAGTAGAAACTCTGTATGAACAAGTCTTGTGTACCCCCATTTCCCTCCTCCCTGCCCCCAATCCACTAAGAGCCCTCCTCAGTGGGATTGCTGGAACCCTCCATAAAATGGAGGGCTAGGAGTTGTGCACGCAGCAGACAGCTGGGGTTTTTGAGGGGGCAATTTGACATCTGGATATTCCCCCCACCATGGTTCCTACAATCTTTCTACCCCCTCTTCCACAAAATTTCCTGAGGTCGTTAGTGAATTTCAGGTCAGCCTGGGCTAGAGCGAGACCCTACCTCAAAAACAACAAACAAACAAAATTATTAGAAGGAGAGAGAGAAGATAAACCGAGAGAAAGAGAAGAGGGAAAGAGAGAGGAGAATGGGGGCACCAGGACCTCCTATCACTGCAAATGAGCTGCAGATACATGTGCCACTTTGTGCATCTTTACGTGGGTGCTGGGGGAATTGAACTCAGGGCCGACAGGCTTTGCACACAAGTACCTTTAACCACCCAGCCATCTCCCCAGCCACTAATTCTCCTTTTCTAGGTACGACTTTTGGTCTAAAGTCGTACCTAGAAAAGGAGAGAAAGCTGAGGGGTGTGTATGCCTGCTTATACGTTTCCACACACCCACGTGCTGCTATCCCCTCTGGTGTTTCCTTTAAAGTTGTCCCTCTCTCTAAAACAAGAGGAATTCTGCTTCTCTCCCTCAGTGTCTGGGGATAGCTAAGTGTTTGCCCATGTGAGCTGCCGCTGGTCATGGAATTGTTCTGCCCATTCTGTAAGGTCCCAGAGCACCAAGATGTCAAGGGGCAGACATCAAAGAAAACGTAAATCTCCCCTCTTCCACTGGCCTGCAATTCTCCAATGCCTCCCACCTCCAAGGCCTTTTCCTTCCTCTTGGAGTTCAGCTTTGTTTACTCCCCCTCCCCCAGGTGCAGGGGCCTCCAAAGCCTCGCAGATGTCCAAAGAGGACATCAGGACATGCCAAAGGGCTCTCCCGTTTATGTACCCTGTACCACACAAACTGGTCGAGCTGCCTTCAAAACTGCAGCTTCCTCGCTGGGCCTGGCATGAGCCTAGGACTGACTTTTCCTCAAACAGCACACTGAGCCCTGTTCCCTTTCCTTAGCTTGACCTAGAGGCCACCGGTTCAGGGAGTGTTCACATGTTTGCAGAACCTGCTGAAATGCAGGGCTCCAGGCTCCTCCCAGAGCTTGTGGTTCAGGAGGCTAGAAATCTGCACTTAGGAATATTCTAGCAAGCAGCAAAAGCCAAGACCTTGAAAATGTGGCTGACCAGGCCATGGTCTCCTGGGCTGTAGCTGTTTGCTATGGTCACCAGAGGCCAACTAATGAACTACCGGATTTTGGACTTGACTCTTCAAAATCATGATGTCAGTGAACCTTTCTTTCTTAAGTTAGTAGCAATACAAAGCTAACTAATATACTCCAAAATTTTGTCAACTTAAGCAAACAATCTGTGATTCTGAAGTTTCCATCTTAAAAACTGGGAACAAGATTTCTTTCTTAATATTATTTATTTTTGGAGACTGGATCTCTCATTGGCGCGGAGCTCACCGATTAGCTAGACTGACTGATTGATCAGCCAGCTCCAGAGATCTCCCAGGGCTGGGATTACAGGCATACGCTACCCTGCTCAATATTTTTTGCATGGGTATTGGTACAGGTTTCCTGCTTACAATGTAAGCACTTTCTCTATAGCCTTAGATTTCCTTTGGCTTTTTAAAAGTATTTTTATTCATTTGAGAGAGAGAGAGAGAAAGAAGAGAGAAGACGGATGTGCCAGGGCCTATGTACTGTTCTGTGCATCTGACTTTAGACGGGCACCGAGGAAGTGAACCCCGATCAGCAGGCTTTGCAAGCAAGTGCCTTTGACCACTGAGACATCTCTCCCACTCTGGGAGCAATGTTTCTTTTTTTTAATATTTTATTTATTCATTTTCAATGAGAGAGAGAGAAAGAGAGAGAGAGGGAGGGAGGGAGGGAGGGAGAGAGAGAGAACACACCAGGGCCACCACCTTGTGGGTCTGGTTTATGTGGGTCCTGGGGAATTGAACCCAGGGCTTTAGGCACTGGAGGCAAGTGCCTTAACCGCTGAGCCATCTCTCCAACCCTGGGAACAATGTTTCTATTACACATTGGCGCTGTAAAGCTAAAATGAGACTTCTCCAGAACTCAGGTAGTAACATTTCTCCTTTAAAATGTTGCTGGGGATGGGAGAAGCTGGGAAGACTGTGCCCATACACGTGTGACACACACAAATAAATGAAAATAAAATGTGGCGGGGGGGGGTAATAATGCCTGGGGTTAGGGTTAGATAATCAGTATGGCAAAAACAAATGAGCAGAAGGTTTGCTCGTCTCGCTACCACCTTGCAATTAGCGTATTCACATTACTACCTAGTTTTGCTTCCTCCTAAACCACCTATTTGTGATGTCATGGGGTTGATGGGCGAGTCCTATGTGCGTTTTCCAATAAGTCTTAGAGGAAATGTATAGTTCCGAAAGTCCAGTCAGGCTGGACTTGAACCATCCCCTGTGGCTCCCAGGGTACAAGCAGAGCCCAGGGATACTAATGAAAGCACCCTGCCCATGCAGAGTTCCCCTAAGACCGAGACATGCCAGTAGGTGGGTGAGGGGACCCAAGATGTGGGAAGAGGGACAAAGGAGGGAAGTGACAGTCAAGTCCAGCCTGGCAAGTAAAAGGGGTCGGAGACAGGGGAAAAGGGAGACACTTTCCTAGAAAAAGGAGCAAAGGTCGGGAAGACCAGGCTTTAGAACCCTTGAGGAATTGTCTGCAGGGCGGCCTGGGAGGGGAGTGGGTGAGAGTCCGCCAGGGAGATAAAGAGACTGTCTGCTCTTGCAGGGAGTTTGGACTCCGGTTCTGATGTACACAGAAGAGTTTGGACTCCATCCCGAGGCACACAGGACTTTCTGGACCTGGGAGTCACATGCTCTGATTTGCAGCCAGGGAGATCTCATGAGAGTGATTTTGTGTGGCTTAGGACAGGAAGGACACATGAGCTGTCCGTTCCAAGGTCAACAGGTGGAGATGTTTGTGAGGTGCTTTCCACCTTGTGACCATCCGTTTATTTCTGCAGAGCTGAGCTGACATTGTTTTAAAGACCTGCTGGTGTTCCAGTGGTCATTTGCTTACCTGGGTGGAGGTAGGGGGGTGAAAACCTGAGCTACGAGCTGTCTTCGGTTCCATCCTCTGTCCCATCCTCTGTAAACAGGGTCAGCAGACATGTCAGTCCTCCTGTTGGAGTGTGGAGCACACCTTGTCTCTTCTTGGCGCCCTGATTCCCCTGTACATATCCCTGCTTCTCTTGTCCCAGTGCTTGCTTTGCAATGGCCTACAAACAGGTCAGGCTGCTGGGCATATGCACATTCGTAGCCTCAGTGACTACAGAATCCTAAACAAATCCCCCAATCTTACCAAGTTTGAGTTTCCTTGTCTGTCAGATGGCGATGTCTATCTGTCTCATAAAGTTACTGTAGAGATTACATGAACAGTGGCGGTAAATCACTTGCATATCATGGCACATAGAAGTTCAGTAAAGACTCGATATAAGGCTGGGAATGTAGTTTATTTGGTAGGGTGCTTGCCTACCTTGCACCAGGCTTGGTGTTTAATCCCCAGGACTATATAAACGGGGGTGTACCTGTAATCCTAGCACGTGGGAGGTAGCAGAGGAGGATCAGAAGTTCAGAGGCACCTGTGGCTACATAGTGAGTCTGAGGCCAGCCTGGGAAACATGAGACACCATCTCAAAAAAAATAATAATAAAATAAAGACTTGAGAAGAATATTATAACTTCACCTTATCTTTTTTTTTCTATTAGCTACAGTTACCTAAAATACCCAAATTTAGGGTCTTAAAACAATAATGATCACTTATTGTTATCTCCCAGAGCTCTGGGAGGAGTTGTTTTGACTCAGCGTAGTAGACTCCTGTCATTTGTGAAGGGCTTGGTGGCTGGTGTTGGCATCAAAGTCTAACCAGTTCAGAGTCTTATTTCCTCATGTGTTTTGCAGTTGACACTGGCTGAGACTCAGTAGAGCTGTTTTCCAGAGCACCTGCCCATGGCTTATCCTGTGACCTGGACTGATTCACCAGAAGGCATCCAGGCATCCAGAGAAACCTGGCTGAGCACCAGCCTTCATCTCTCTCTGCTTCCTGACTATGGATGCAAGTGACCAGCTGGTTCATGCTCCTGCCACCTTTTATTTCTGTTAGTCCTCAGATTGTAACCTGAAATAAACCCTGCCTGCTTAAGTTATTCAGGTATTTTGTTGCAACAACGAAAAAGCAACTAATACAGAAAATTGATAGTAAGAAGTGAGATGTAATGGTTAACTTTTAGTGTCAACTTGACCTGTTTAGTAATCTTGGGTGGGTTTCTGGTGTTATTTATGGGAAGATGGCCCTCTCAGTAGGGAGCAGGATTTAAGGAAGCTCAGAGCAGCTAGAAACAGACATCTGTTACTGTCAGAGACTCAGGAAAGTCTGGGAAAGGGTTGCAAGACCCTGCCCTAAGGCTATATAAAGAGGAAGGAAAATCTCTCTCATTCCCCAGCCCCCCCTTGATATCATGTGTGTGTGTGTGTGTGTGTGTGTGTGTGTGTGTGTGTGTGTTACTGTGGTACTGGTAATGGTTTTTCTCTTTCTGCTTGGGCTGTGAACAGAGGGGCCAGCCTCTTTTGACACTATGGAACTACCCCTGGATCTGTAGCTTCATTAAATCTTTTCCTCCCATAACTGTGCTTGGTTGGGAGGTTCATCCCAGTGGCATATGGCTGACTACATGATCATATGGTTCACAGCTCTGTGTAACTGGTTTGTGGCAGAAATATGGAAGCATTTGAAATTTTGGGCTGGAGAGATGGTTCTATAGTTAAGGCACTTGACTTCAAAACCTAACAACTTGAGTTTGATTCTCCAGTTTGCATGTAAAACCAGATGAAAACATGTCCGTGTATCTGGAGTTTGTTTGCAGTGGCTAGAGGCTCTGGTGCATTCATTCTCTGTCTCTCTCTCCCCGCTCCACCCCCCCCCCCCGTTTGTCTGTGTCCTTCTGCTTACAAATAAATGAAACTGAAAATGAAATTTTGGACTAGAAAAGCCCTATTAGGCTGGAAGCAAGCCTTAGTGAACCATTCTACTAGGAGTTTGGAAGGCCAGAACACCAAGAGAATTGCAGACACTGGAGGTCTGGATCATAAGGCTTCAGTGGGGAACAAGGACTTTATTAGGACCTGGGTTAGAGGCAGTTCATGATCTATGCTGGCGAAGAAACTAGCTGCATTTCCCCCTGCACTGAGAACTCAAATGAGGCTGAATTCAAAAGTAAGGGAGTAATTCATGTGGTGGAGGAAATCTCAAGACCGAATAGCATTTAGGCTTGTGTTGAGAAAGCAACTGTAACTGTCAGAGACCAGCAGCATTAAAGAAAACCCCCTGCATTGCACTGAGACAATAGAAAAGATGTGCTGACAGCCGAACTCCACCAATCAGAGGCTCCAACTTGTGAAAATTCAAATTCATTTGAAAGAAGCAAGCTCAACTAAAGAGGTTCCTCTGCTCAAACACAAACGGGGTTGTGTTTTAATATTACAGTTACTTTCATGTTGCTGGGGCAAAACTCCTAACCAACAGCAGTTTGTGGAAGGAAAGGGTTTATTTAAGCTTACAGTTTTGAGGGGACATTTTATCATGGTGAGAAAAGCATGGCAAGCACAGATAGCCAGGTGTCACATCTCCCCACAGCAGCGAGGAGGAAGGAGAGAGAGAGAGAGAGAGAGAGAAAGAGAGAGAGAGAGAGAGAGAGAGAGAGAGAGAGAGAGAGAGAGAGAGAGAGCTGTGAACACCCACTGGAGCTGGACTCATAAACCTCAGATTCTCGTGTAGCCCAGGCGGACCTTGGAACTTGCTAAGTAGCTGAGGATGATACCTCTCAAGTGCTGGAATTCAGATGTGTGCCACCATGCCTTGTTTATGTGGTGCTGGGGACTGAAACCAGGGCCTGGGACATGCTAGGCCAGCATCTGTAACTGAGCTGCATCCTCAGTCCTATATCTTCCTCATATACATCATCCATTTTCCATGGGAGCACATGTAACAGTGTTTGTAAACTTTCCACTTCAACATAACAAGGATCTTCTTTTCCTCAGCTTCTAATAACATTTTTCTTACCTGCCATTAACCCTTCACTGACAAACTCCTTCATGCTCCTGGTGACTGTTTCCAGGGATTTCCAGGTTTGTTTGTTTGTTTCTGTTTGTTTGTTTTCATTTTTTCAAGGTAGGGTCTCACTCTAGCCTGGGCTGACCTGGAACTCATTCTGTAGTTCCAGGCTGGCCTCAAACTCACAGCGATCTGCCTGCCTCTCCTTCCCAACTGTTGGGATTAAAGGCATGTGCCACCATGCCTGGCTCAGCACACTTCTGTACTGTATAAAGCTCTGCTCTGGTTTTCCAGACAGGCAAGCAAAGTGCCTCAGAGTCAGTGGTGCATGATCTTATTACTGCTTTTCCCAGTTCCAGATGTTTGCTGATGTAGTCATTTGCTAGGACTGCTATAATAAAGTAATACCAAGTGGATGACCTTAAACTACAGAAATTGTCTCACAGTTCTAGGGAAAGAAGGTCTAAGATGAAGGTAGCAGTAATGCCATGATCCCTTGGAACCGCTTAGGTTGTCTTCCTTTGGCATTCCTTGGTTAGTAGCTATTTTTAGCTTTTCTCTGTCTTTACATGGCATTCTCCCTGTGTGTCTTCAGTGTGGATGTCTTTTCCTCAGTGTCTGTCTATTGCTACATCCTTATTTCCCTTTGTTATAAGACCACTAGTCTTTAAAAAAAATCTTTTATTTATTTATTTACAAGGAGAGAGAGAGAGAGAGAGAGAGAGAGAGAGAGAGAGAGAGAGAGAAAGAGAATGGGCGCAATAGGGCCTCTCACCTCTGCAAAAGAACTCCAGATGAATGTGCCACTTTGTGCATCTGGCTTTATGTGAGTACTGGGAAATCAAACCCTGATTGTTAGGATTTGTAGGCAAGCACCTTAACTGCTGAGCCATCTCTCCAGCCAAGAACACTAGTCTTAGTGGGTTAAGACTCGCCCAGAGGACCTTATTTGAACTCAGTTGCTTCTGTGAGGATACCATTTCCAAATCACAATGCATTCTGGGGACTGGGTATCAGGACTTCAACATATCTTTTAGTGGAAACATAGTTCCATCCGTAACAGCTGGGCTCAATGAGGTGGCTCTGAGCAGCTTCTCTCAAGCAATTGCCGTCAGATGCTGGCTTGGGCTGGCATTGTCTCTGAGACGTCCTCACTCCCAAGTGATGCTGACTGTTGGCTGGGGCCTGGTGGCTGTCAGCCAGAACACTTCATGGAGTCTCTCCATGTGTCTGGAATTCTCAGAGGATGGCTGCCAAAGGGAAAAAATAGACTGTACCTCTCGACGACAGATGTGTCGATGAATTTGTAGACATAATTTAAATTCATACTGCCTTATTCCCTAAGCCTTTCACTATATCACCAAGAATGTGGTTTTACAAAAGCCATGACGTGGGCTAGAGGGATGACGCAGAGGTTATGTGTAGTTCTACAGGCATGGGGACTTGAGGAAGCCTCGAATGGCCCGAGTTTGATTCCACCAGCACCCGTGAAAACAGCTGGGTGTGGCCATAAATGGCTGTAACCCTAGTCCCATGAAGAGCTGAGTCCAGACCATCACTGGGCCTCACAGAAACTGCAAGCTCTGGAGTCAGTAAGAGACTCATCTCAAAGAAAAACAGGCAGGTGAATGATGGCGAGGGACAACTGATGTCTTCTGCCTGCTGCCACAGGGGAGCACATGGCACATTCATTGGCACATACAAGTATGTACACTACCCACACCACACCACCCGTGTGCCTCCACAAACACACGCCACACCACACATACTATGCACATGCAAAAAAATGTGATATTCTCTTGGTCACAATTCTTTAATAGTGCCCCCTTGCCAGAGAGACAGACGATAAGCTCTTGAACATGACCTTCAAGGCCTTCATTTCTGCTGCCCTTTCTACCCAGCACCCTGTGGAGAGATGCCAGGGAGCCGTCAGTGTGGCATCTCCTTGGAAATAATGGAACTGATTACTGTTTGAGAAAGGGAAGTTTCCAGATCAATGTAAAATGAAATTGAAGCAGGCATATGCAGTCAGCCAAAGGAGACAGAATGGCTTCTGCCCAAAAGACTTGGCTGTAAAACCAAGTAAAAGTTACCACATCTAACGTGACCTTGTGCTTGTCATAGTGGATCTGGGCATGGGCCTGTCGATGGGGCAGTCCCTCAGTGTTGTCAGGAGAGAAGGGGACCTGGGCCTGGAGGGCCCTTTCTGATATTCTTACTACAGAGATTAAATTTTGCAATCCCAACTCAGTTGAATCCCCTGATTGAATGGCTCCATCTTCAGGCACTTGCTGACCTTGATCTTGCTCCCAGGGAGCTTTCTTGGCGGGCACACAGTAAGCAGCCCTGA
>PVHP010056032.1:0-10071 GCA_004024765.1 Zapus hudsonius
GAGAGAGAGAGAGAGAACGCACCAGGGCCACCACCTTGTGGGTCTGGCTTATGTGGGTCCTGGGGAATTGAACCCGGGGCCTTAGGCACTGGAGGCAAGTGCCTTAACCCCTGAGCCATCTCTCCAGCCCCCCTGAGGTGTTGTTTTTTTTATTAAGCTTGTGACTGAAGTCTGCAGCAGCCTGCAGGAGGAGGCATCACTGGGGGCTGATCTTTTTTTTTTATTGTCCATAATGAGTTACATTGTTTAGTGGGCCAACAATGAGTTGTTATCCCCAGTTCCCCGATGTCCCCCCTCCCCATCCCCAATCAGCTGAATATCCTCCTCCGTGGGTCGTCTGGATCAGTCCTTGTAGCATGGTACCCTGGATAGCCTAGTACTCAGCCTGGTTCTCCTGGCCCAAGTGTGTTGTTACTGAGGGGTGCCATGCCTCTGGACCGTCTCCCCCACCACGGCTCTCACAATCTTTCCGGGGGGCTGATCTTGTAGTCCAGCCCTGAGTTGAGTTCAGAGCCAATTTGAGCTCTGGCTGATCAGGTTGTTTGGTGGTGTCTCTGTATGCATCTATGGACATGAGCCAGCTTCTCCCACCATGATGGAGCTGCCCCTGGAATCTGTAAGCCTGAATGAACCCTTTCTTCCCATACGCCGCTCTGGTCAGGTGTATGTCCCAACAATGAGAAGGTAACTATGACAACTCATTAATAGGGTAAATAAACAAATCAATGATGGTCACATAATAGAATATTACTCAGCAATAAAAAGAATGAATTATTAATATATGGAAGAACATAGATGAATGTTACAATAATTACAGAGGCAAAAAAAAAATGACATACTAGCCAGGTGTGGTGGCTCACGCCTTTAATCCCAGCACTCGGGAGGCAGAGGTGGGAGGATCACCGTGAGTTTGAGGCCAGCCTGAGACTCCATAGTGAATTCCAGGTCAGCCTGGGCCAGAGAGAGACCCTACCTCGAAAAAAAAAAAAGGGGGGGGGAATATGTTAGATAAGCATTATTTTTTGAGAAAGTTCTAATGAGGAAAAAAGTATCTATATCATATCAAGTGTCCTCTTCCAGAGGGCTGTGCTAAGTGTAAGTATACCAAAAGCATCTAAAAACTTGACTAGAAGCCGGGCATGGTGGCGCACGCCTTTAATCCCAACACTTGGGAGGCAGAGGCAGGAGGATCGCCATGAGTTTGAGGCCACCCTGAGACTACATAGTGAATTCCAGGTCAGCCTGGGCTAGAGAGAGACCCTACCTCGAAAAACCAAAAAAAAAAAAACTTTACTAGATATTAATAATTAATTAGATATTAATAATTGATATCGGAGAATGTTGTCTTTCTCCTGGATTCTTCATGTTAAATAAAGCCCATAATAACAACTCCAGGAACAAAGCAGGCGTCTGAAGGGTAAAAAGAATTTCTCCTAGTGCTGCCTCTGATGTTCACAAAATGGGGACAATGTTGTTAGAGGCTCTCTATTAAGCTCCCCTTGTTCAGTAAGAGCGTTTATTCTTTTTTTAATATTTTATTCATTTTCAAGCAGAGAGATACAGAGAGAGAAAGAGAGAGAGAGAGAGGGCACCAGGGCCACCACCTTGTGGGTCTGATGTATGTGGGTACTGAGGAATTGAACCAGGGGTCTTAGCCACTAGAGGCAAGTGCCTTAACCTCTAAGCCATCTCTCCAGCCCAGTTAAGAGCTTTGATTTTTAACTCTTATTTCACTATCACTTGAGCCGATGATTGTAGGCGAGAGCTCTTATTGCCACCTTGCTACATCTCAAGACTAACAATGGCATTCCCATAATGATCCTCAGTGACATTCTCTCACGTTTTCTATCTGAGAAATCAAGAAATTCGAGTTCTAAGAATTGTGTAGGATATGAATTTTTGCTCTACTCGCAGATCAACAGGTTAACCTGTGACAGCTTTGGGGGTGTCAAGAGTGTCCTGGTAGGAGTCAAGGGCTTCATCACTGCTCATGGCAGAAACAGTGGTCAGAATTCCTGTTGGGCTCCGGCTGGTTTCCAGGCTGCCAAGTCCCAGGAAGACCTTGAAGGGATACCAGGCACTATTTCTACAGTGAGTTATAAGAAGCCTGGGGTTTGGCCTGTGGGAGATGCTACCTGTTGCGGTCAGCTTCCTAGTTGCTGCGCAGAAAGAACCCAAACAAAGGCGGCTTGTGGAGGAATGGGTTTATTTGGCTTAAGGACTCGAGGGAGACTCCATCCTGGCAGGGAAAACGATGGCATGAGCAGAGGATGGACATCACCTCCGCCACAGCACTGGAAACAGCCGGAAGGTGTGCCAAACACTGGCAAGGGGAAGCTGGCTTAGAACCCCCCAGAGCCCACCCCCGACAACACAGCTTCATCGAGGTTGTAAAACCCAAACTGCCATCAGCTGAGGATCGATCTATCAGAACACATTCATTTGTTTGGGGGGGGGAGACACCTGGATCAAACCATGACACTACCCAACTCCTCAAGGTTGCTTACATATATTTCAACATTATTCTAGAAAGAACAGTCAGGGTCTTTCTTCTGGGTGTTCCCAGTAAGAATAAGCAGAGCTCCTGAGAGCCTGTGGTAGCTTTGCAATGACACTGGAATTTCTGCTCAAAGGCACCTGACCCCTTCTGCCTGCACCCCGGATGGAAGTGACACCCAGATACTGGGGAGGGGCTGAAATAACATCCATCCCTATTGATATGGGAATTTGGGGGCTGAGGGTCCCCAGACTTATAAACCCCAAGTTGTGGGTTCTTTCCTAATCTTTAATGAAGAATAATAAAGATGGATCCAAAAAGGACAGATTATGAATTACTGAGTTTATTTGGGGAGAAATCACAATTTGTGGAGTTTATTTAAAGGGACCTGGGACCTGGAAAGGAAGATTGGAATATTTTCATGTGGGAAACATATTTCAGAAAAGCGGACGTTAGGGAGAAACTGAGGCTTAGAAAGTGAACTTCACAAGGGGCTGGGAACACGTGGAAAGCCTTGAAGAAAGATCTAGAGGGGCTGCGAACCTGTGAGAGCACCCAGATGGCAGATCCCGAGTGGGAACCCACACATGGTAAATGAGAGAACATCAGACAGAGAGAGCAGAATTAAAGAGGCATTAAAAGACAGGGGTAGGTCTCTTCCCCACCGGCCTCATGGTGGGGGAAGCTCAGGCCACACCAAAAAAAGGACCAGGAGGAGAGGATCTCAGGCAAAAGAGAGTGAGGCTGCCTCCTTTAGAGGGTTTAGTTAGGTAGGCGGAGACGGATCTGGTCTGTTGTTAGATCTGAAGGATGCATCATAGAGTCTGTCCATGGCTGGGATCATTGCATGTCTGACTGGGCAGCAGGGGGCATCGTAGATCAATGTCAGGCACGAGTTCTAATCCAAATCAGGAGTGTTCCTTCTTGTGCCAAGGTGAGAAATCATGTGTTGGGCATCTTCTGGTTTCCTCTGGGCCTCTGAAACCTGCCTAGCTTTCTCCTATTCTGTCTCACTATGACCACCTCACTCCACCATACCTGCCTCCCCAGGAACAGTCCTCTGCATCTGGCAGAGCTGAGTTTCAGACTTGCATGTCCTCTGCTATGTTTGCATTCTCTGCCCTCAGAGAATCCAACAAGCTGCATGAGTCATGGTTCTCCAGCCTGACCTGGTCCTCTCAGAGCCTCTGTGGGGTTTTATGTAATTGTTCATTATTATCAAAGTCCTTAAGACGGCCCCGCTTCTGAGAAGGGTTAGGCCCATCTCTCCTTCATTCTTTCCATTTCTGAAAGCCTTGTGGTATCACCTGAGTGGGCTTTAGTTTATCAGTGTCAGTAGTCAATATTTGCTGGATACCTGTGTGCTCAGGACACTGTAAAATGTGATTGAAGGGTTTCTGAGAGCTTTAAGTGGCGTACAAAAAATATAAGCAAGGGGGCTGGAGAGATGGCTCAGCAGTTAAGTCACTTGCCTGCAAAGCCTAAGGACCTGTTTTGGTTTTTTTTTAATGAATTATCCAGTCATCTTATTGTCAGGAGCTCTATGATTGATAATATTTTTATATATCTTTATTATGAATAAGTATATACAAGGACCTGGGTTTGATTCCCCAGTACCCACGTGAAGCCAGATGTACAAGGTGGCACATGCATCTGGAATTCGTTTTCAGTGGCTAGAGGCACTGCTGCACTATTCTCTCTCCCTCTCTCTCTCTCTCTTTCAAAAAATACCAGAAAAACACAAGCAAGTTAAAGAAGCACTTTCTGTTTTATTAAAAAAATAGCTTTGAGGGTTGGAGAGATGGTCTAGTGGTTAAGGTGCTAGCCTGCGAAGCGGTATGGCCCAAGTTCGACTCCTCAGTACCCACGTAAAGCCAGATGCACAAAGTGGTACATGCATCTGGAGTTTGTTTGCAGTGGCTGGAGACCCTGGCACACCCATTCTCTCTCCCTGTCTGCCTCTCTCTCTCTCTCTCTCTCTCTCTCTCTCAAAGTCAATAAATAAAATATTTTTTAAAAATAGCTTTTAAACCAAAGGGGTGTTAGTAGGGGGAGGAGGGGATCAGCAAGTGTGGGGCAAAGGTTGGAGAAGGGATGACCAGCAAAAAAACAAAATATATTTGAAAATGCCACAATGAAACCCATTACTTTGTACACTTTTTTTGGGGGGGGGGTTCGAGGTAAGGTCTCCCTCTGTCCCAGGCTGACCTGGAATTCACTATGTAGTCTCAGGCTGGCCTCGAACCCACAGCGATCCTCCTCCCTCTTCCCCCTGAGTGCTGGGATTAAAGGTGTGCCCCACCATGAACGGCTTTGTACACTAATTTTTTTAAAAAAAAATCAATAAAATAGCTTTCAAAAATAATGCCTCTCTGCTGGGGTATGAGCTATGCTTCTTTCATATCGATTATTTCAGGTCTGTCATCTTTGTGGGTTGATTAATTGGAGGTGAAAGCAAGGTGACCGGGAAGAAAGAGAAACGATATTGATCATTTTGCAGAGAGAAAGTTTACGTGCTCTTGTGCCCTCTGAGGACTCCCGGGATCCTCTCCACAATTTCTGCTCTGACAGCTACTGATCAAGAGGGAAGAAGAGGAGCCAGACGGTCCTGTGCAGTCCACTGGGGATGGATGGCCTTCGGGATCGTGGGTTGGGTGAGGAAGAAGAGCCAGGAACTGATCTACAAGGCTTTGCCCAAAACGAAGCTAAGGGCCCTGGAAGGAAAAGACTGTGGGTCATCTATCACTGCCCGGCCGCCCGCCGAGGGCAGTGATCATATAAATACACACACACACCTTTTGTGGGTTGATGAAGGTGTGCTTTCTATTGCGGGGAACGAGGCAGTATATATAGAGCTTCCTGGCCAATCAGGGAGCTAATGGTAAGAACCTGTGGTCATGATGTGCAAATAGCCTAATCAGGACCACCTCCTGAAACTCATTAAGCCAAGCCCCTCTTGGCAGGCTGTCAGGTGCCGTCCAAGACTAAGCCAGGGGGGGCCTCCAAAGGCCCCCAAAGGCTTTCGCCCCTGACAGTCATCAGTTCCAAAGGGTTGGGCAGAGAGCTGAGACTGGATGGTGTGTCATGAAGCCAGAAGCCGCTGGCACTCAGGAATGGGGCAGGAGGAGATGCACAGCAAAACAGGTGAAGTTCTACCAGTGGATGGATGGCGCTCATGCCATTCTTGGGACCAGCTACAGAGGGGAGTGTGCACGGGGGTCACAGAGGGTCACAGAGACAGGGTCGTCAACACAGTTTCAGCTCTGGTGTGTCTGTCCACGGACAGGTAGGCCTCGATGGGTATAAACCTCAGATGAACTCCATCCCCCTTTCATTTATTATTTATGTATTTAGAGACAAGATCCCATTGGCTTGGAGCTCACCAATTAGGCTAAGCTGGTTGGCCAGTGAGCCCCAGGGAATGACTGACTTTTTCACATGAGTTCTGGGGACCCAACTAAGATCTTCATGCTTGCAAGGCAAGCGCTCCCCAGCTGAGAACCTAGGTTTTTTAAACAATATTTTATGTGTTCATTTTCAAGCAGAGAGAGAGAGAGAGAGAGAGAGAAAGAGAGAGAGAGAGAGAGAGTGTGAGAGAGAGCGCACCATGGATCTTGGGGAATTGAACCCAGGGTCTTAGGCACTGGAGGCAAGTGCCTTAACTACTGAGCCATCTCTCCAGCCCTGAGAACCTAGTTTTTAAAAATATTCATTTATGGGCTGGAGAGATGGTTCAGTGGGTAAGGCACTTGCCTCCAGTGCCCAAGGCTCCCGGTTCAATTTTTAATTCCCCAGGACTTACATATGCCAGACCCACAAGGTGGTGGCCCTGGTGCTCGCTCTCTCTCTCTCTCTCTCTCTCTCTCTCTCTCTCTCTCTCTCTCTCTCTGCTTGAAAATGAATAAAGAAAATATTTTAAAAATATATTCATTTGGGCTGGAGAGATGGCTCGGTGGTTGGGGTGCTTGCCTCCAGTGCCTAAGGCCCCGGGTTCAATTCCCCAGGACCCATATAAGCCAGACCCTGGTGCATTCTCTCTCTCTCTCTCTCTCTCTCTCTCTCTCTCTCTCTCTCTGCTTAAAAATGAATAAAGAAAATATTTTAAAAATATATTCATTTATGCCAGGCGTGGTGGCACACGCCTTTAATCCCAGAACTTGGGAGGCAGAGGTCTCTGTGAATTTGAGGCCAGCCAGAGACCACATAGTGAATTCCAGGTCAGCCTAGGCTAGAGCGAGACCTTACCTTGAAAAACCAATAAGAAAGAGAGAAGATTTGGACTGGGGAGATGGCTCACGGTTTCAGAAGACAAAGACTGGTCAAACCAAGTGTGGGGAAGAATAAGGAGCAACAGGAATTTCTTTGCATTCTAATGGAAGTGCAATCAATTAACTACAGAGATGTTCTGAAAATGCATCATGAAGTGATTTCCTCATTGTGTAAACATCACAAAGAATTACTCACCCACCACGACTCAGGGAACTGAGCGGAAGAGGGGGCGGAAAGATTGTGAGAGCCGTGGTGGGGGAGACGATCCAGAGGCATGGCCCCCCTCAGTAACAACACACTTGGGCCAGGAGAACCCGGCTGAGTACTAGGCTATCCATGGTCCCCTGCCACAAGGACTGATCCAGATGACCCAGGGAGGAGGATATCCAGCTGATCCGGGATGGAGAGGGGGGCATTGGGGAATTCGGGATAACAACGCATTGTTTGCCCACTAAATAATGTAACTCATTATGAACAATAAATATATATTTTAAAAAAATCACAAAGGGTGCTCACACAAACTTACACAGTCTAGCCTTCTACAAATAGGGACGGTGTCACATATATATATATATATATATGTATATATGTATATACATATATATATATACATATATATATACATATATATATATATATACATGCAGCCTGTATGTATGTGTTGCCTGATTGTCATGGGATACCTTTACTTTGCAAAACTGTTTAGCAGTGGGCTGAAGAGATGGCTTAGCAGTTAAGGTGTTTGCCTGCAAAGCAGAAGGACCTGAGTTCGATTCCCCAGTGCCCATGTAAAGCCAGATGCACAAGAGGGCGCATGTGTCTGGAGTTCATTTACAGTGGCTGGAGGCCCTAGGGCGCCCTCTCTCTCTCTCTCTCTCTCTCTCTCTCTCTCTCTCTCTCTCAAATAAATAAATAAAATATTTTAAAAAAACTGTTTAGCAGTATCTGTTAAGCTTGAACACATTCATACCCCATTTTGCCAGAAATTTCATCAAAACCATCTACCCACCTGAATATATTCACTAGAACATTCTTAGCATTTATTATAAGCTATCGCAGAGTACCTGGTGCTGGTATTCTGCTTATAAAAGACAGCCTTGTTTGGCTTACGATCCTGTGACTGAAAGTCCAACCAGAATGAGACCACTATCTGGCTGTCACAAAATGGCAGAGAAACAGAAAGAACTAGAAATATGCAAAAGAGGCCAAATATGCGGGGCATCCTTGCTTATAAGCAGCTGCCACAGTAACTAACCCAGTCTCCCAAGATCAAACCTGATCCCATGAGGTGGATGTGACCCCTTTGCTATGATGGGATTTGCATGACCCAAAACACTTCTTCACGTTCCCGCCACTTCTTGGCAGTGTTCTGTTGGGGACCATACCTCAATAGTTGTGGTGGGGGCTGGAGAGATGGCTCAGCGGTTAAGGCACTTGCTTCCAGTGCCTAAGGCCCTGGGTTCAATTCCCCAGGACCCACATAAGCCAGATCCACAAGGTGGTGGCCCTGGTGCTCTCTCTCTCTCTCTGCTTGAAAATGAATAAATAAAATATTTTTAAAAAATAGTTGTGGTGGGAGCAGATCATAGTAGCATCACCACATGCTTCTAGAAACTAGAAGCAACTCAAGTGTCCACCAACAATCTAATGTCTAAATCCTTCGGGATATAGTCAAGGACTCGATACTCTACAATAATGACAGGAGTCTATAATGACATGTCATGATATGAATGACTTCACAAAAATAATATTGAGCAAAAGAAGCCAGACACAAAGATTATACCCTGTATGATTCCATTGACACGAGGTACAAAAATAGGCAAAACTAATCTAAGATGTCAGAAGTCAGGATGGCATTTACCCAGAGGTCAGGAGAGGGAGGACAGGGGAGAAGGCACAGTGGCCAAAGGGAACAAGAGGAGGCTGGCACGCCTCTCATCCCAGCACTGTGGAGGCAGGAGGATCGCTGTGAGTTCAAGGCCACCCTGAGACTACACAGTGAATTCCAGGTCAGCCTCGGCTAGAGCGAGACCCTACCTCAAAAGGGGGGGACTAGAGAGGTGGCCCAGTGGTTAAGGCACTTGCCTGCAAAGTCTAATGACCCAGGTTTGATTCCCAGTACCCACATGGAGCCAGATGCATAAAGTGGTGCATGTATCTGGAGTTTGTTTGCAGTGGCTGGAGGCCCTGGTGTGCCCATTCTCTCTCTCTCTCTCTCTCTCTCTCTCTCTCTCTCTCTCTCTCTCTCTCTCTCTCTCCCCCCCCCATTCGAATAGCGCTGCTTTTCTTGACCTGCACTCTGGTTACATAAGGGTGTTTGATTTTGATGAATTACACATTTATACATAGGAATGTTTTTATATCTCTTTCCTCTTTTTTGTTTCATACCATCTCCCTCTCTTTCGCTCTAAAATAAATAAATATTATTTTTTAAAAAACCTAAATTTTGGATATTGAAGGATATAAGGGGTAGCTTTAATATACATAAGACATGAATTTTATGATTTAGTTATGACACCATTGATAATTAAAAAGAACTTATGTGTAAGACCCAATTAATTGACACCAGAATCATGAGCAGCAAAAGAGAAACACAATTAACATCCCCAAAACTAAACTTCTGTGCTCCAGAAACAGCACCAAGAAAGACGACCCCACAGAAGGAAGAAAATGCTTTAATCTATAAGGGATTTATGTCTAGATATCTAACCAATGCTTATAATTCAATAATAAAGACAAACTAAAAACAGTATTTTATAGTAGGTTTTATTTTTATTCGCTTATTTGTTTCTTGGATTTTTCAAGGTAGGGTCTCACTGTAGCCCAGGCTAACCTGGAATTCACTCTGTCATCTCAGGCTGGCCTCGAACTCACAGTGATCCTCCTACCTCTGCCTCCCGAGTGCTGGGATTAAAGGCGTGCGCCACCACGCCTGGCTCAAATTAGTTTTAACTATTGCTGGTTTCATTTAAGTGAATCATAGGGCATGATCTTATCACTGGTGGGGAGAGTGGAAATTTGTAGAACCATTTTGGAAAACAGTGCGAAGTGGACCAAGCATCTGAATAGCTAAACTTCTAGAAAAATGGGTGAATGGCCATTGGTCAAATCACCCCACGAGGGAAGGCAGAACAGGCCTTCAGTGATGTCCCCTTAACCCCACAAGGACGAGGGTGTTTTTGAGAACATAAAGAAACTAGAACGCTCACACACTATGAATGGGAATATAAAGAGATATAGCTACTGTGCAAGTAGTTTGGGAGTTTCCCAAAATGTTAAATATAGAGCTACTGGTATGACCCCAT
>PVHP010056039.1:0-10037 GCA_004024765.1 Zapus hudsonius
AGCAGCTCCTGCTGTGTACCAAAGCCAGGCTGCTGCCTCAGGGGACACTGGCACCAAGCCATACCAGCTTTAATTTTTTTTATTCATAATCAGCATAACTCTGGGCTCCCAAACAGCTATGCTGTTATTTCAAGGCCTCCAAACCTCCCTAGAAGGGCCCCAAATGGCACGCTTTTCTCCTGGCTTTGCTTGGCCTCACTCATGCCTGCTTCCCACAGCCCAGGACACCAATGAGCATACCAGCATCTAGCCTGCCAGAATCCTGCCTGTAGGATCACGGATGAAGGGGAGCAAGCCCCCATCTTGGCCAGCCCCTCATTTCTCACTTCATTTCTCCTCTCCCAGAGGTAACAGGCCAACACAGGAATGGACACTGAGCTTGGGGTGGTTGGCTGAAGTGACCAGTAAGAGTAGCAGTGGTTAAGCCACTCCCTCCCAAAAACCTTCTTCATTCAGTTGTTCAATGTTTTTCCCCCACTATAAGATATCCCTCTATTTTAGGCAGACTAGGAAGTCATCTCAGGATGTCCTCAAACTCAGCAATTTTCCTACCTCTGCCTCTAAGTGATGGAATTAAAAGCACAAAGGACCAAGCTTGCTAGTTTTGCTTGTTTTTTTTTTTTTTTTTGAGGTAGGGTCTCACTCTAGACCAGGCTGACCTGGAATTCACTATGTAGTCTCAGGGTGGCCTTGAACTCACGGCAATCCTCCTACCTCTGCCTCCCAAGTGCTAGGATTAAAGGCATGGGTTACCAGGCTGGCAATCATTTTTGTTTTAATGTGTATTAGTGTGGTATGCATGTGTTATGTGAGTCTGAGTAAGTGGGTGAAGGTGTATGCACATGTGTGTGGATGGCACAGGTGGACAGCAGCTCGGGACAGTGGTAGGTTGACGGGCATAGCTGCCCGGGAAAACACAGCAGTGGACAGTTCTCGTTTATTATATAGATAAAAGTTGTTTATATAGAGGAAAAGGCAGAGGTAGGGGCATAGGCAGCAAGGGGATTGGGGCAGGATCTGTGGACATCTCATGAGTTGATAGGGGCCAGTACCCTTTGGATGCCTAATTTGCATAGATAAATTGAGGGGGCTACGTGACATGTAGAATGGTGATGTCAGCAGAGGAAATGTAACCTTATTGTTTAGGTTTGTTATTACAGCTGGGGTGAGTTTAGGCCTTGAATTGCCTGCTTATCTCAGGGCATAGCTGTGGCCTGCCTGGGGACTAGAGTGTCCACGTTTCACTCGAGATTTATCTGGGCCACAGACCTGCCTCGATTTCCTTAACAGAAGGAGATAGTCTGGAAGCCTGCTGGACTCAGCAAAACCCTATCCTCGATGCCTCCTTGCAGGGTCCCACACTGAATGAAGATAGCTTAGTGGTAAATTACCTGGGTAGAGTCTTTTAACATCAAAGGACTCCCTTTTTCCTTCCCTTTTCTGTTATTCTATTAATAAACTCTTTTTATTATACTCTAATTCTGGCTCATGGAGTTTTCTTCTAGTGGATCGAACTGAAACTAACAGTCTGTGCACAGCAAAAGTGGCTGAAATAATTTGCCATTACACATGGCTATCCTGAAAACCGGTCTGACGGAGATGTTGACCATAAGTTTGGTTATTCCCATCTCATCAAAACAGAATTATGGATGTCACAGAGCCATAAAGACTAAATTATATTTCTAATACACTTGCCAACCACAAGAACATTGTGGAAGGAGTTTAAAGACTGTAAGAGCCAACAGGTGTGTAGGAATGGCCTGCAGCACAATATCCTCTCACAAAGACAATGAACTCCTCAGGACCCCATAGTGAATAATAAGTACAACAAAATAAGTAAAACAAAATAATAAGTACTCAGTGGAATGTGGTGAGTGAAAGAGAATATATAACAGGATATATAAAACAGTAAAATTTTATTTAAAAACAGGAATATATAATTAAGAAAATAAAAGAAATATATACTGATTTAAAAATGATTTTATTAAGCAGTATAAATGACTACACACAAATGTAATTGAAAGAATTACACAAACATTGTATCTTAAATTATCTTAAATACAAATTTTATAGTTCATTACTTTTAGACAGTATTTAATAACACTTAAAAACTTTCAATACTATACCAAAATTGAATTAAAAGACACAAACTATGTCTACATTAATAATGATATGATCTTCAAAGAAAATATACAAAAGATAAAAAAATATTAGTTTTAATTCTGTTTTTTTAGAACTGTGACATAGGACAATGTGCACAATGTTTAAGATTTTATTCCATTCTTGCCTAAATTTCCTGTTATTTAGACTTGAAGTTAATTACCTGACCACCTCTTTGCATAGATAGATAATCATATATTTGTGAGTCCTCCATAGCTGGGTACTTACACAAACTATTCCAAATTTTACGATATTTATATACAAATAATTTAGATGTTATATATATATATATATATATATATATATATATATATATTTTGCTTTTTCAAGATAGCGTCTCTCTCTAGCCCAGGCCAAACCAGAATTCACTATACAGTCAAAGGTGGCCTTGAACTTCCACAAAATCTCCTACGTCTGTCTCCCAAGTGCTGGGAATAAAGGTCTGGGCCACTATGCCTGGCTCCTGCCATTTATATTAAGGCATACTTTTTTTATTTTTCTTCAGTATCAACATTATGGCATAGTAAGGTATTGACCCCATTATTTGTAAGTGTAGGGTACCTCTACAGTATAAATTATCTGATATCTTCTAAGATGTGCTTGCAAGATAACATTGCTTTATTTTGAAATGTTTCTCCTGAATGTATTCTCTCATGTGTCTTAAGCCTTGAGTTCTTAGTAAAGGATTTATCACATTCATAGCATTTGAAAGGTTTCTCTCCTGTATGTATTCTCAGATGTTCTCTAAGATTCGAGTATCGAGTAAAGGATTTATCACATTCATTGCATTTGAATGGTTTCTCTCCTGTATGCATTCTCAGATGTCTTCTAAGATGAGAGTGTCGAGTAAAGGATTTGTCACATTTATTGCACTTTAAAGGTTTCTCTCCTGTATGTATTCTCAGATGTCCTCTAAGATGAGAGTATCGAGTAAAGGATTTATCACATTCATTGCATCTGAAAGGCTTCTCTCCTGCATGTATTACCAGATGTCTTTTAAGATGCCAGTGTTGAGTAAAGGATTTGTCACATTCATTGCATTTGAAAGGTTTCACTCCTGCATGTATTCTCAGATGTCCTCTAAGAGTTGAGTGTTGAGTAAAGGATTTATCACATTCATTGCATCTGAAAGGCTTCTCTCCTGCATGTATTACCAGATGTCTTTTAAGATGCCAGTGTTGAGTAAAGGATTTGTCACATTCATTGCATTTGAAAGGTTTCACTCCTGCATGTATTCTCAGATGTCCTCTAAGAGTTGAGTGTTGAGTAAAGGTTTTGTCACATTCATTGCATTTGAAAGGCTTCTCTCCTGCATGTATTCTCAGATGTCCTCTAAGAGTTGAGTGTTGAGTAAAGGTTTTGTCACATTCATTGCATTTGAAAGGCTTCTCTCCTGCATGTATTCTCAGATGTCTTCTAAGATGTGAGTGACAAGTAAAGGATTTGCCACATTCATTGCATGTGAAAGGTTTCTCTCCAGTATGAATCCTTCTATGAATTCTAACCTGTGAGGGCTTAGTAAAGGATTTGTCACATTCATTGCATTTGAATGGTTTCTCTCCAGTGTGAATTGTCTGATGTGTTCTAAGAGTGGACTTCTCAGTAAAGGA
This sequence comes from Zapus hudsonius, assembly GCA_004024765.1. NCBI lineage: Eukaryota > Metazoa > Chordata > Mammalia > Rodentia > Dipodidae > Zapus > Zapus hudsonius. Next base: position 3,771 of record PVHP010056039.1, read on the forward strand.
TTTGCCACATTCATAGCATGTGAAAGGTTTCTCTCCAGTATGAATCCTTCTATGAACTGTAACCTGTGAGGGCTTAGTAAAGGATTTGTCACATTCATTGCATTTGAAAGGTTTCTCTCCAGCATGTATTCGCTGATGTGTTCTAAGATTTATTGACCAATTAAAGGATTTGTCACATTCATTGCATTTGAAAGGATTCTCACGAATATGTACTTTCTGATGTCTTCCAAGATTTGAGGACGTAGTGAACAGTTTGTCAAAATGTTTGCATTTGAAATGTTTCTCTACAGAATGTAATTTTTGATGTGTACTAAGGTGATTGTGCTGAGTAAAGGATTTTTCACATTCATTGCATTTGAAAGGTTTCTTTCCAGTGTGAATTATTTGATGTCTCTTAAAATCTGAACAGTTATTAAAGGATCTGTCCCAGTCGTTGCATTCGAAAGGTTTCTCTCCAGTGTGAATTTTCAGATGATTCTTGAAAGCTGAGCAATAAGAAAAGGATTTATCACATTTCATTACATTTGAAAAGTTTCTCTCTAGAATGATTTGTTTGACTAAGTGCTGAGCACGGAGAAATAATAGATTTTCTTAAAGTGCTTTAGCTCAGAATGTGGCAATATATAGAAAGTGCAAAGAACTTAAAATCTGTGAGCTATTTACAGAAATCAGCATTTCCTGTGATAGACAGATGACTTAGCACTTAAGAATTTTCCTGCAAAGGCAAAAGACCCTAGTTCGATTCCCTAGTACCCATTTAAAGCCAGATGCACAAGGGGCCAATTGTGTTTGGAATACATTAACACTGGCAGCAGGCCCTGACACTCCTATTCTCTCTCTCTCTCTCTCGCTCGCTCTCTCTCTCTCCATCTGCCTATTTATCTCTCAAATAAAGAAACAAATTAAATATTTTGTAAAAATTCATAGAAACAAAAAGAATTCTGTATTTCTCAACAAAGGAGTCATTAAAACCCAATAAATATTTTAAAATATTCAACATATTTATATATCAGGAAAATACAAATTCATCCCCAAGTGAGACTCCATTTCACTTCAGTCAGAATGGTTTACGTTAAGTAATCAAATTAGGGTGATCAGATGGTTCAATGCTGAGAAATCATGAGGACATGAGTTCAGAAGCTGAGTACTGATGTTAAAGAACACAATCAGAAGACATGTAGAGCCACTTAAATGAAAAAGGCATTCCTGGGCCGCCAGTATAGCCAGTTGATGAAATTAGGGTTTGGAAAGCGATGCTGTCTTAAAAAGAAGGTATAAATTTATAGATAATGACATCAAACATTAAGTGGTCATTTCTGCCCATGCATACAACCACAATGATACACATGAGCACATATAAACAATGAAAAAATTATAAATGACCACAAATACTTACTTGCAAGAATGTAGGAATCAAGGAAAGGTTCTTCGCTATTGGTGGAAATGGCAACTGGTACAGTCAGTATGGAAATTATAATAGAGTTCTTCAAAAAGTTTAAAGGAGGATAGCCATGACCTAGATGAATATACCATTCATGGATAGAGACTCAACAAATATAAATTAACTCTTAAGAGATACTGGCATGTCCATGGTTACTGCTGCACTGATCACAACTGATAGCAAATATAATCAGCCCCTGTGTCCATGAATAAATGAAATGATACTGAAAAATCACAGCAAATAGTGGAATTGTCAGGTGTAACTAAATGGAATTTGGACAAATGAAGAACACTGAGTGAAAGGAAATATTATTCAGTTAACCGTGGTTCAGAGGTTCAGAATACTACAAATTTCCTCATGTGCCCATCAAAGGCTGAGTTTTATATAGTGGAACATGGGTAAAAAACAAAAAATTAAAGATGACCATGATAAATTGGGAACAAAGTTCTTAATGGGAGCAGTGATAAAGAAAAATAGGTACTACCTATGACAGTTAATTAGAAACAGGGGAAGGAAGAGGAGGGAGGAAACAGCTGCGGGGAATAGAGGGAAGGCAAAAGTGGAGAAGGTAGATCCAAAACACAAAGTATGCATAAAAAATACATCACAGAACTGTGCACTTTAAACAATAATTTTATATTAAGTTATATAGTATTGTTGGTCAGAATGTTAGAGACTATCTAAAAACACATATGTACAAATACATAGTTAATCCATTCCCAAGGTGGATTTCGTGATGAAAAGCCTATACAAAGAAATAAGAAATAGGAGATACTTGTCATACACAATTATCTGAGAAGCAAAATTCCACTATATTGGGGAAAGTCAAAGACTAAATAATTAAGAGTCAAGTCACAATGAAATGGAATGTGTTAATCTCATCTTTTCCTACAAGATCAATTGCTTGGCATATAAGCCAAATATTTTGCATTACTTTCTATATTTTGAAGATTTGTAGAATGGAACAATTAAGAAATTGAATCAGAGCCGGGCGTGGTTGCACACGCCTTTAATCCCAGCACTCAGGAGGCAGAGGTAGGAGGATTGCCGTGAGTTCAAGGCCACCCTGAGACTACAGAGTGAATTCCAGGTCAGCCTGGGCTAGAGCGAGACCCTACCTCGAAAAACAAAAAACAAAAAAAAAAAAAATTGAATCAGAAATCGGATATAAAGTTTACTTTAAATGGCTAAAAATTATTATAGCAGGCCTCTGTTACAAAGAAAATAATGATATAATTAAACAAAGTCCAATTCCTTTCCTATTCCTATATACAAATACATCAATACTTTTTCATGTATGCGAGTTTCTTGCCTCTCTCAAAATGTTATTTGTCTTACATCATATAATTTGTTTTGAGATATGTGTGTGTGCATGTGTGTATATAAGTGTATAGCAATGAGAGTATTTGATTGACAGTATCTCCAATTCAACAACTCTGGGAATAGACAGTGATAGTACTACAGAGAGTCCATTGGACAATATTATGAATTCCCAAGAATAAATAAATAAAACCATCTTCAAAAGGAATAATTCAATCACATATTCAGAGTAGTCACATCAAGAGAAATGGCATTAAAGTACCTAAATTTTTCCTTCATGCACACTGTTGTTAGATTATCCATTTGCTACTGACAAAGTCAGGTAATTCAGAATATTGAATGGAATAAGGAAGTAATCCCTGACATTCATCAAATAAGTTTTACATCATATTAGTATTGATTTGACCATGAATCAGGTGTACTTACCCACCAAAACTTCTATTACCAACAGCAGGGTATATTGTGATATTGCTTAAATCAAATAATAAGGTATCATTTTGGCTGAAACAAAGCTTGGCAGAACATGTTTAGGTCTTCTTCTCCTTGAATATGAACCCTTACCTGAGCCCTGCTTGTTTTCCTCCAACATACCTGGCTGCTTGGCTTCTGTCTCTCCTCTCTCCACACTCCAGTGTTCTCTGTTGTGTTCAAGGGAGGTGATCAAGTCTGGCTTGCACACAAGAAAACCTGTTTATTGAAAAGGAACAAATGAACTGCCTGAGATTCTTTAGCATATCCTGAGATTTCCAAAAAAAGTTCTTGCTACATAATTGGAAAGAACTAACAGAGTATTTATAAAAAGAGTTCCCAATAGTTCTGCCCTATAAAATTCTTAGTAATATTCAGGAAGCATTTTCTGTTTTGCACATACTGACTTTCATTTTGATTGATAACTAAGTAAAATGGAAAATGTAAAAGAAACTTTCATGTGGGTGTCAACATGGTATGCTACTAAGTTTATGAATTTAAAGAAAAACATAATGAAGACTCATAATTCCTTTCAAAAAAGTTTAAAGAAACAAAATATCATGAAAACTACTTTAAAATTCCTTATTTTCCCTCTATTCATGTATGATCTAAAATTCTTTCATAGTAACTAAGAGTAACTAAGAAGTCTGCTGCCAAGGATCCCTGACACTGACTTGAGAATTCTTTGTTTATTTTTACTTTTATTTATTTATTTGCAAGGGGGGGGGAAGAGAGAGAGAAAGAAAGAGAGAGAGGCGGAGGGGGGGAGAGGAGAGACAGAGAGAGAATGGGCACATCAGAGCCTCCAGATGATGAAAACAAAATCCACGTGTATGCTTGACTGTGCATCTGGCTTTATTCAGCTACTGGGGAATTGAACTTGGGGCTTTAGCCTTTGCTTAATCTTTGCAGGTAAGCACCCTAACCACTCAACCATGTCTCCAGACCCCGCACTTGAGAATTCTGGAAGAAAATTCTTCTTACCCAGAGAGACCAGGTTTCTGTAATTCTCCAACATCACATCCTTGTACAAAGACCTCTGAGCAGGGTCCAGAAATTCCCATTCCTCTTGGGAAAAGTATATGGCCACATCCTTGAATTCCCATGGATCCTGAAATTACAAATAACAATTACCCTATTTAACATGGAGTCAAATAGACCTGATCCAGTGAATCATGGAATACATAAGAAAAGTTTTCTAGTGTAGGTCGGCAATAGTGACCCTTTATCATGCATTCATGTTCAACAGTTAATGCATTTTCTAACTGTGAGAATTGCATGTCATAATGGCCTCACCACCAGTCCTATATTTTCATGGAATACAAAATAGAAAATCAATAACTCAATGTAATAATACTCTTTTTGAATGCTACATAAAAATAATAGAATATATTTCAGAGATGAGAAATTTATGATGAGTATAAAATTTAATGTTGAATAAACATAAAGATTCCTCTTCCTACATACAGATTGTGATTCACTGATATGTTTCTTGGGACATACTTGACAAATGTCTAGGAACACTCTAACAAAATCGAGACTCCATGCCCAAATGCTACATAACTCTTGATCATCAAAGAGTACAACCCAAAAACTCAAGCCTTGTATAAATTTAAAGTGTCAGACACATGTTTTTCCCACAACACCACAGCATGCAAAAAATCTACTTAAGTACTTTCATCATTTTTGCGATGAATAGTTGCAATATCATACATAAAAGGCTAAACTGAGCTAAAAATTCTTAATACTTCACTAAAGTGAAAGACACAGTTTATAAAAAAGGAAAAATAAATATCTTTAGAGACATTGCAAATGTAATCACAATTATCCATAAGATTTCTAACTAAACATAAACATTCTCATTGTTTAATATACAAATCTTTCAAGTAACAATCTGTAAAGTGTAAGAATGTTACATCAAACCACAGAGCAGATGCAACTTCTAGGCTACGTATAATATGTCACCTGTGAAGGCTTCAGTGAGCAGTACCACAGTGTGGATGTGACCTGATGTTCTGCTCCATGAGCAAGGCACTGTGCACAAGTTCTGCTGCATGGTGGTGTTCATTTGCCATGTCCTGGATCCAAAATCCAATCACACTATCAGTGAACTAAACACTTGCCATTCCCACAATAATAAAAGAGAATGGATATATGTACTTTTAATTCTTCAAGGGAAGCCCCTGTCATAAGCACTTAAAGCAGATATTTTCAGATAGCTCCACACTAAACACATAAATACATTATTCCTATAATGAGACCAGAAAGAACCAGCTGAGTGAGAAGATGTTTCCTTAATATTGAATAAAACTATGTTAGCAGTGAATACTAATGGAATCTTTCATAGGCATAGGGCCACATAAGATTCCAACATAAATTATGACCCATGTTAAAATAAATACCATGGACTTTCAAGGGGTAATCACTTAAAAACTGTAATTTGTATTTTTACTGGAAATGGTAAATGTAAATGTGCTGTTATGCTTGTGTCCTACCCACCAATTGTCACAACTGTTAGCCATGAAGTTTGGAACCACATGCACAGTCAGTGGGCTTTGTAGCTCAGAACTGTCACATGGGCACTATGCAGTGTGTGACTTTGTGGGTGTGCTTAGAAGCAGCTGGTGAGAGCAGTCAATGGCTCCCTGAAATCAGGCAGAACCTGGCCTCCAGAGCAACAATGATTTTTAAGCACTAAGAATTCTATTTAAACACTGAGCCACCTGTCCAGCCGACAATTCATTTTAACATTTCGGCTCCTCCACTCAACTTCAGAGATGATAAATCATTCCAAGAAATGTACCTTTTCATACTAAACAGTGTCAAATTTAGTCATCACATTTGACACAGCAAAAATCAATTATCAACTTAATGAACATAGAACTTTGTCTTTCATTCTAAAACACACAGAAAATGACTGCTTTCAACATTTTCTTAAAGAATCAGAAAGACAGGCATTAATCAACTAAAACTATGACTACAACTTAAAATCTATGAAAAAGCAATTTTCTTAAATGTTTAGAAATAAAGACAAGAGG
>PVHP010056064.1:0-10011 GCA_004024765.1 Zapus hudsonius
CTGCCACAGCACTGCAAACAGTGGCAGGAAGGTGTGCCAAACACTGGCAAGGGGAAGCTGGCTTATAACCCCCATAAGCCCACCCCCAACAACACAGCTCTAATGAGGTTCTAATTCCCGAATTGCCATCAGCTGAGGATCGATCTATCAGAACACATTCATTTGTTTGTGGGGGACACCTGGATCAAACCATGACAGTGATCTAGTCTCTAGTGATTCTGCACCCAGGAAGGTAGTACACTACTACTCTTTGAGAAACACTGTGTATCATTTACAAATAGACTTGTACCTAATTAACTCACTTATGGAATAGGGATGCTGTCCAAATGATCATGGAGTCTTCAATCTTCCGACCTCTGTGATCTCCCGTTCATTCCTAACCTTTCCTGATTGAATGAAGTCGTCCTTTTCTCCGCATCTATGTGCAAGCTGGCACATGGCAGACAGTTAATGACTTCACTGCCACTGAATTCCTTGACCTGACTACAAAATGAATAGAGCTCCTGGATCTACTCAGATAATATCTGTCTGATTTGATGTAGCTCCAATACCACCTGTAATTTCCCCCTGGTCAGGCCTTTCAGTTGTGTGTTGGCGATGCTACTGCCACTGATTTTACCACATCACACACGGACCTGAGCTCTGCATTCCTTGCCCGTTACTGGACTTCCAGCCTCAGTTAAGCCAGTGTCCCTTTCCACAATTCTTGCTTCTGCTGAGACACTGTTGGTAAATATTACTAATATTTAACATCATTATACTTAAATCACCTCATGCTATAAACAATAAGCAGCTATGAAATAAAGTGACCTATTAAATTACTGAATTATCAAGCTTTTACTGAATGAAATCATGTCTGCTTCCTTGGGTTTATTGTTTTTATTGGATTTGCAAATTTCTGCCCTATTTTGTTTTTAAGATGAGGAATAGTATTATAGTCACCTTCGCATTGTAGTGACAAAAACACAAAACTCAAAACAGCTGATGGACACAAAGTGTTTATTTTGGCTTATACTCTCAAGAGAAAGTTTTGGCATGGCCGGGAAAACATGGCAGAGCAGAGACTAGCCATCACTTCCTGCACAACAGCTGGCAGAAAGCAACAAGAGAGGGAGCTGACATCTGGAAAGAGATAAGCCAGCCTCTAACACTGCAAAGCCAGCCCCTAGCAGTACACCTTCTCCAGCAAGGCTCTGCCTCCCAAACTCAAACCAGCTGAGAAACATATATTCAAAACATACCAGTTATGGGGAACATCTCATTAAAACTACTCTAAATAGCTTCATTTCATTCTGCAAAGAATCAGAAAATATGAATAACAGGAAAATTGGATGTTTGTCTAATTGAATGGTTACATGAAGTTATACATGTGCAGAAGGACTGAAAGATGTGATCAGAAAAAAATTAAATGAAGATGTGATACTGTAAAGCCCATTAGCTCTTCCATGATGTTCCCCAGGTCTCAGATCTAAGCTCCAAATAAATTAGGAATCAGCTGTATTCCAGAAAGAAACCTTTCACTACCTACAACTGGGAGACTTCTGATCCACTTCTAGAAGATTGGGGTTTTGTCCCACAAAAAAGGTACAATGATGATACCCTGAACTTAAAGGCACCCCTCACAGACACTGTAAAGGAGAGCTGGAGGTGAGCAGATGCAGAGTGAACAGAGAATCCCTCACTGTCTACTCCACACATGCTCCCAGGATTCTGCCAGCCCTTCTTCCTGGGTGGGGGTTATTGATACCTAACCAATCAAGGGGGTTAAGCTGTGTGTGTGTGTGTGTGTGTGTGTGTGTGTATGTAAACTTGCAGAGAATGAGGACTTCTGCATCATATAATGCTTTTCACCTCTAAACTTCCTTATATTCTTTCATTTTTATGCAATATACATGAATATTTTTATTTTTCTGTAATCATAACCAGAGTGACTTAATCTATGGATGGGTACTATGTATACTAATAAAATTAAAGACACTATCTCATTTAATTCTCATGTTGACTTTTTAAATCATGTATTATTTGCATAATAAGTGTTAGAATTTACGTCCATTGCTGAACATCAGATAACTAGAAAGTGACAAAATCTTTCTTGTTCAAACCTTACTCAGAGCTCTAAAATACACCATGGATGTTTGAAGCCTAATTTTTAAAAGGAATAACTTCTCAATCCCTTGAACGTGTTTTTCATTTTTATTTGCATTCTTTCTTCTTTAAACTGAAGCATGAGAGATTGGAAGTGCTGTGGTGACATGATTTAGTTGATTTGTGGAGATCATTGTGCAAGATTTGAGTGAAGACAGCTAGAGATATGAACACTCCGAAGAATGATGTTCGGTGGATATGGCTTCCTTTCTCTCTCCCCCACCATCTGGGCCATCTGGTTCATAAAATGAAATACGATAGTATCATTGCTATCAGGTATCCAAAGAGCATTTGAATATGTTGCAATTTTCTCAGAAAATGTTTCTATTCAGTCTAAAAGAAAAAATGTATTATGACAAATAAAAATAAAACAGAGAAAGACACAATTGGAAAGAAAATACAGGTAAATCCTAACCTGGAAGAAAATAACAACAGCAACAAAAGAACAAGAAACTACCATTAGTATCCTGAGAGAAGAAAAGAAGTATTAAAAATGTAATGGTAGAAAGAGTCAGCAGGAATTGAAGAATAAAGCTGAATAAATCAGCCAGAAAGTAGTATCAAGCACAATAAGATAAATGAGAAGGTAATAAGAGAACAAATCTACAAAATCTTTCACAGACATAGCAGAAAAAAAGAACTGAATAAAAAAGAAACAGAGACCATGAAGTCATCCAAAGTTTCAGGATTATATCTAAGAATTGAATAACATGAATTTTCTGTTTCAAAGAGCCCATAAAATGTCTATAAAAATGGAAGAAAACAGATCTAACCGTAAATGCTTATAAAAATGTACAAAAAATGAGTCTCAGGAGAAGATTTTATAAGGAGAGATGGAGGGAGGGAAAGAGAGGAGGAGAGAGAAGAGACCGAGTCAACACCTTCAAAGACACCTTAAACATTCTAAGAATTAAACATGTTTTCAGACACATGGGTTTAGCAAAGCTTACTACCATGTGCCCTTACTTTAGAAGTTCCAGGGAAAAAAACCCTCTCCCCCAAAAAAGGAGAAAAGCATATAAGTAACAGAGAAGATATTGCCAAGAGGCAGAGAGGCAAGACTGGTGATGATGGGAACTCCAATGTTGGCAATTGTAGTCCAGGTGAATGTAAATCAATAATTAGTCTGCAGGAATGATACATAAATTTCATCAAATCTAGACTTTCCGATGTGTCTGAATATATTCGAAATGCATTGCTGAGCTACAGGCCATTGACATCAAAATAGGGAAGTTAGTTGAAAATAGTGACGTTAGATTTAAATTTTTAAACATTTTAAAGTATAACTTCACATAAAAGTATACCACAAGAAATAATAAAACACAAGATAAAATGAGAATTACCTGAGAATAGGTTAAAATAGTCGGTTGGTAGAATAGAATGGTACATGAGATGGAAAAAATCTATAAAACCTAATTGTCATATTTGAGTTCAAAAATGAAACTCATCTGCAGAGATGATCTCCATCAAGAGTCCCAAAAGAACATACACTGATTTTGAGCAAATTCCAAGAGTCTGGAACCAGACATGTTCGGGTAATATTGGCAATAATAGAGTAAATGAACGGAAGACTGGACCAATGAAATAGCATTTCAGTAGATTAGAATTATTATTTTAATAGATGACATAAAATACTGAAGTCCTAGATTTAGTAGACTAATTGACAGATTTAATTGAAAGTGACTAGGATTAAAAGCATTTCCATGACTTCTGTAAGTCACGCTCAGCTTTGAAGAAGGCTCGTCTAAAAGTCTTAATAATCATCTCGTTTTTTCTGTTCTCTTTACTCCAAGTTCAGTAGAAAAGAGCAAAGGAGGTAAAACTAATCTAGAAAAATTATATATATACATGTATATATATTTCATTTAAAAACAAGTTGTTAAGTAGGAATCATAAAAGATATTTCTTTAATTAATTAACACATCAATTCTCCAGTAAAAAAGAACCTCACAGCACTGACAGTTCCCAAATCAGAGAGATTACAAAATAATGTGTTTCTTTAAAGTTCTCTGTCTCTCTCTTTTCTCTCTCTCTCCCTCTCTCTCTCTCTCTCTCTCTTAGCTTTCTCTGTGAGGTGGTGGATTTTTTGCATCAGTAATGAAGGTGAATTTTAGCACAAGATTATAACTAGAATATAAACATATTTGATGAAAGCGATATTTTAATGGTGTAGTTCTTTTTATAGAGACAGTATACAACTTTGACAGTTATGAATAGCGATTCTATTATTCTACTGAGAATTCAGGGTTAGAGAGGGGTTTTTTGTGTATTGGCAAAGAATGCTCTTAAGCTTCACACATTGTCATCAAAGTGTCAACTAACTAAACATTTCAGATCATGAGAAAATATAAACTCTTATGTGAAGATCTTCATTAAATCGTCCTAATTTTTCTAAGTAACTGAAGAGCAAACAAAAAGGTAAAAACAGAGCATAAGCCAAATTTACTCTTCATATATTACACCAAGAGTTATAAGATGAAAATGGGATATATATATATATATATAGAGAGAGAGAGAGAGAGAGAGAGAGAGAGAGAGAGAGGGTAGCATTTCTGAAAAGCTGAGAACAGAGCGATTATTATTTATCTTTCTCAAGAAGAAAAAACTTAAACAATTCCCACAGTCCTCTGCATCTTTCAGCATCTTTTAGTTCCAAAGCAACATTGAGGTTAGACACCCGCAGGAAATTGTTTCTGAGTTCTCCAGTGCCCCCGTGTGGGAATAAGTGGGCATTCGTCTTTCTTACAAAGCTACTCCATCTGCTCAGTCTCACTGCTAGTGCCTGAGATTTATGAGGATTTTTTATGAAAGCTCCCCAACTGTCATGACAAAAAAGTAATTGTCATTAATGAACCACTGTTTTACTTGATAACCATTAATTCGTGCAAGTGAAGCATACAACCATCTTGTGCATCATTTAGTGTCCTAATAGTATAATTTCTTTCAGAAAGCAGAGGATAAAGACAGATTTGGGGAGACTGAGGAAATGGCTCAGCACTTGCTGTACGAGCATGAGGACCTGAGTTCAGATCCCAAGCTCCCATGTTAAAGATGAGAGTGTTGCACACACCTGTAACCCTGGTGTGGAAGAGCAATACAGGAAGATGCCTGATATCCTCTTCTGGTCTCAGCACATGTGAACATGGGCCATATGCATGCATACAAATACACGACATACACACTAAAAATTTAAAAATAAATATTTTGGACTAATGACACTATGATTGTATAATCACATAAGAAATCAAAAGTAATATTCCTCTTCCTTCTCGCCCAGCATCCAGAAACCAGTTCCAATCATGGTGTGAAATGTCACTTGAATCCAGACAGATCTACCCCACTCTGCTACCCATGATAAGCTCAGATTGTCTCCTCTCTGGTCGTGGGCAAAGCCTCCTAACCAGAGCCAACACACACTGCTAGTAGAGGTATCCTAAGACAGAAAATCTATTAACATTTGACAAGTCCTTAAAATTTTTATAATAAAGTAAAGAAAAATTGAAACAGAAAAATTATGAGGAGGTAGAATTTCTAGTTTGGCAGAGTGAGAAGTTTAGCACATTCTGTCCTTAGCAAAAAAAAAAAAAGCTGAAAAGTGCGTAAAGTATTTAAAAGACCTCTAAAAAATCAACAAGTGACAACAAACTGAAATGCCATCTTAGCATCTGTCAGTGTTTACTGTGAGAAGGTAAGGATTAGTAGACATAACATACCCCATACACACAACAATAACACAATTAAAATTTAAGCTCTACTCACCTTTCTTAAGTTTGCTAATCTTAATATATTTGTTCATGAACAAATACTATACATATTGCACTACATACTATAATATTCTCAAGATGATTTTTTTGTTTTTCCAATCTTTATATCCAGTGTAAAACTAAAATTATTTCCAGTAATAACAGGTAAGGCCAGATCTTTTTATTTTTAGTAAATTAGCACTTTTTTGTAACTTTTCAGTCTATTGTCATCGAATTGATAGAAGCAAGGACAATTTTGAAGTAGAATTCTCTCAACATAAATTTATTCAAATTTTATTCATGAAGGAAAGAAGGTAATTAACATTAAGAACTCATAATGCATGTCTTGTGGGAAATTCTATCTTAAACTTTTTATTTTATCAAAATTATGAGTAATTAGTTTAAAATGTGTGTGGTTTAAGAGTAGAGTAATGAAGAAAGAGAAACTTTCTCATTACAATAATATCAGAAATTAATTCTTATCATTTTACTGAGTTCTCAGCCTTGTGTTTTAAGTTAATTTATAATTATTATGCAATATTGAAATAATGTGACATTCATCAAACTGGTTTTAATGTGAGGAATTTTTAAATGATTTTTATAAGTGCCATATTAATATTCAGTGTTTCATTACAGATGTGCATTTTATGCTATTAATTGTTGGTGGTTTCTCCAGTTTTCACAAAATTAAAAATTAAATTGACACTAACTGTCTTTATTACTACCTTTCAAATATAGAAAAAATTATCATCTAATAGATTGAATTACTTTGTATTTTCTCATGGAAAACAATATCAATAAGGATTTTGTGCTCTATAGAAAATGTAATATAAAATCATCTTTAAATATACATCATATAAAATATTTGTGTAAGTCATTGGATGAAGGCTGACATCCAGGCAGGAGACAAGCCACACCTAGCCTTCATACAAGGCCCAAATGGAACCTATAAGAAAGTGACAAGACAAGCAGGAGACCAATCACCACAGCAAGTCTGATAACCCCTGAAAGGTCAATGAAGACAGACACCAATGACACCCAACACAACCAAGGGCAAAGATCCAGAGATACTTCAGATCTCAACAACAAAGCAGACTCAAAACTCACCCACCATGACTCAGGGAACTGAGCGGAAGAGGGGGCAGAAAGATTGTAAGAGCCATGGTGGGGGAGAATATCCAGAGACATTACCCCCTCAGCAACCACACACAAGTAGGAAGGAAAAAAAAAAGAAGAAAAGCTGGTTACCTCTGGTGCAGTTCATAACACCTTATCCTATGGACAGATTCAGAATGGGAACCAAGGAAGGACCCCAGCGGGTAGAAAACATAGAGGAGTTAAACAGGGACGCATTCACAAGATTTTCTCATACAATGTATCAACTTATTCACAATAAAGATATTTTTAAAAAATATTTGAAAAATAAAATAAAATATGTGTGGTAGTCAATGTAGAAATCCAGAAATCGAGTTTCTTATCCTAGAATGTACATCTGAAAATATTGATATAAATAAGAAGTTCTTGAGCTGAAGTTTAAAAATTATTGATTGGTACAATGCCAACAAAAGATGTAACTTGTGATAATGTCTTAGAGGTCTCATGATATATGGTCATCCACAGTCTATTTGTGTAGGCACTAGTTCAGAATCAGATGGCCACATCATCTTGTCTTATCCCATGTCATCAAATAAATACAACTCTAATTATGATGATTTGAGTGTGAGCTGCTCCCCATAGTTCCCTGTGTTCTGTTTGAGAAGGTTGTGGAAACTTGGGAGGTGGTACCTTGCTGAAGGAAATATGTCACTGGAAGCAAACTTTGACATGTTATATAGCTCAGCCCTGCTTCTGCTCTGGCTTTCTCTATTTCTTCTCTCCTGGTGAAACAATGTGGTACTCACCTGTCTGTTCCTGCCATGCTTTTCCTACCGTGATGGCATTTCCCCTCAGAACTATATACCAGAAATAAACCCTTTTCTTCCAGAAGCTGCTTCTGATTGGGCATTGTGTCCAAGCAACAGGAAAATAATTCCTACAATGATGATGTCACTACATCACACCACCAGGGTTCTCACTGGTTGTTAGAGTCCTTAAGGTCATTCAAAGCTCTTTGAAAACCTATAGGAATACCTGTGATGATTAGTTTATGGACATTAAAAAGGTCATCAATGTCTATGGTATATCTTGAAGTGTTTTGACTGTTTTCCTTTACGTGTTTGAAAGCTTCAAGTCCAACATGAAGGCCTTTGTTTGATATGGAATTGATTTCTGGGCAGGATGACAGATAGGAATCTCATTCCCTGTTTATATATGTGGAAATCCACCGCACAGAGAACCGTTTGTTAAAGAGGCTGTCTGTATTTTGGCACCTTTGTGCTTCCATATACACTTAGGATTCTTTTTTTCTAGTCGTTTGAAGAATGAAATTGGATTTTTGATGGGGATTGTGTTGCCTTTTAGATCACTTTTGAATAACAGCCATTTTATATAACTAATTCTGCCAATCCACGAGGATGGGAGAGTTTTCCATCTTTGGGTATCTTCATTTATTTCATTTATTTCCTCAATGTATTAAAGTTTTTTTATATATAATACAAGCCTTTCATGGAGATTTTTCCATCTTTGGGTATCTTCATTTATTTCCTCAATGTATTAAAGTTTTTTTTATATAATACAAGCCTTTCATCAGCTCAGTAAAGTTTATTGAAAGGTGTTTATTGTTAACCTAGTATGAATGGAATTTTTTATCTGACTTTTTTCTCAACAATTTTTATTGGTATATTTCAAGGATACTGATTTTTGCATGTGGAGTACGTATCCTAACACTGTTTTGAAAGTGTTTATAAGATCAAAAGTTCTCTGGTGGTGACGTTTTCAGGGAATTTTACATACATGATTATTTCATCTGCAAATATGAATAATTTCTCTTCCTCCTATCCTGTTTTGTTCCTCCTTCTTTCCCTTGTATGCTAGGAATTCACGTACTATCTTAAGTAAGAACAGAGAGACAGGCAAGGATTTCATCAAAGGACTCCAACAGCACAAAAAAATGTCAAGAATTGACCAATTGTGTTACATGAAACATAATAGTTTCACAACAGCAAATGAAGCAATCACCACAATAAAGAACTGGGGATAAATCTTTGCCAACTGTAAATAAAATTGAGGAATAATACCTAGCAAACAAAAAGAACCTCAAATATTAAACACCAAATCTACCAATCAATAAACAGGCCAAGTAACTGAACATACACGTCTCAAGAGAAGAGGCACAAATGATCAATAAATATTTGAAAATAATGCTTATATCTTTGGCCATCAGATCAATGCAAATTGGAGTCCTTTTTGAGTCCATCTTACGAAAGTTGGAATGGCCATCATCCAGAAAACAAGTGACAGGCTTGGGTAACAATTTGAAGAGGGAGAAAAAAATGTAAGCCAGTTTTGGGGGATAGGTGCTATGAAACACCGTCATCTAGGGATGAATGACATGGCTTTTCCCTTCATGACCTCATAATGGTTCTAATCTCTCAAACACTTGCAGCTGAATGGGTGTTGTCTCTAGCCTGGAATTTTCATTTCTCTCTGTGCTATGCCATACTGTTCACACCTGTCCATTTCTATGCAATGCAATCCTGCATTCTCAGGACACAGGCGGGCAGAACGCAGAAAGCCTCTCACATAAACTAATTCTAGCCTAGTCCAGTAAAGCTTTCTTTCCCTCACAATCCACTGCATTCAGGTATTTAAACTCTGAACATAATGGTCTGTGCAAGCTCTGCCTTCAGCACCACAAGGCATCTCGTAGAACAAGGTTTCAAATCCTTCCAAATTCCTCCAGGAATCAGTTCCACAAGGTCAAAGGCCACACAGCCAAGTTTCTAGCAGGAACAACCCCATCCTGGAACCCATTTACTATTGCCTGCCTGAGGAATGACACCTGAGGTTATCCTGTGACATCCTCATTCACATGTACACCTGTACACTGTCACCTGCACACACATGTTCACCTGCACATGCATGAACATACCCATTCCCATGCATATGCAGCAAGCATAAAATTAAAATATGAGAAAAATACAAAATATCCACAATAAAACCTCTGATTTTGTTTCTATGTTTA
>PVHP010056065.1:0-10005 GCA_004024765.1 Zapus hudsonius
TGTGTGTGTGTGTGTGTGTGTGTGTGTGTGTGTGTGTGTGTGTGTGTGTGTGTGTGAAGGCTACCCTAAATTCAAGAAGAGTGAAAATGTACCTACACCTATTTATGTTTTGTTACTACTATGTATGTGCCTGGGTGTGTCCACCTTGCCAATTGTGGAGTTCTTAGGATAACCTTGGTGTGTTTGCCCTTTACTTCCACTTTTTTGTTGAAACAGGTTTTTTTTTTTTTGTTATTGTTGCTTTGATTTTGTTGCCTCATGTATCATATTCTATCTGGTTATTTAGCTTTAAGTTGGTACTGGAGAATCAAACTTGGGTTTATGTCTTGCAAGTAAGCGGCCTCTAGATGCCCTCTCTTAATGGGCACATGCTTTCATGGAGGGAAGGTATTTGTAGTAGCCATCTTCCCAAAGGATTCACCTGACTTCCTTGCATCTGGTTGAACATTGAGATTCTACACAATATCTTTGTGTAGTATTGAATCAAATGAACCTGATTGTGTAAGGGATGATGGCATAGAGGAATTTCCCTGACATGCATGCATATTCTTACCAAAGACACTATTTAGAATTGTAGGTCTGTGGTGATAACAAAGCATGCCAATTTTTGGATAATTTTAAACTTAATTTTTCCATTCTTTTTTTAGTTATTTATTTGTAAGGGAGAGAGAAAGAGAGGGATTCTGGGTGTGCCAAGACCTCCTGCCACTACAAACAAACTCCAGATATCTGCACCCCACTTTGTGCATCTGACTTTATATGGATACTGGAGAATTGAACCCAGGCCAAGACAGTTTACAATCAAGCACTTTGACCACTGAGCCTTCTATTCAGCTCTCCATTCTTTTTTTAAACTAGATATTTATTTATTTAATTTATTTGACACAGAGAGATAGAGCTAAAGAGACAAAGAGAAAGAATAAGAGTGTGCCAGGGCCTCCTGACACCTCAAGCAAACTCTGGACACAGGTGCCCCTTTGGAAATCTGGCTTTAAGGAAGTACTGAGGAATTGAACCTGTTCCATCAGGTCCTGCAGGCAAGCACCTTCAACCACTGTGCCATCTCTCCAGCCTGAATTTTAGGTGGTTTTATTATTGTTTTAAACTCTCTATTGACATAGATGCCAAGTAGCATATTGGCTGCCCGATGAGATTTCAGACAAACACTTATACTTTTAATATAGATATGTTCCCAAAACTCTATAAGGTATAGTTGCAAAAATGATTATCCATCTGAAACCCTGTTCTTCTAAGTTGATACATCAGACAACATGATTTACAGATGTCATACTGCTTTCTTGTCAGTACTAGACTTCTTTTTCTATCCCTCAACATTGCTATACAATTGAATTTAGAGGAAAATGGACATAGTGGAAAAAATAAAGCTAAGGCTTTAGAAATAGAGACCTCTGATTTCAGATCCCAACTCTGCCATGTACCAGTCTTGTTGCTGTAAATAAATTATGTTAGTCTAGTGAACCACTGTTCCGTCATCTGTTGGGATTAGACATAGCTACCTGACAGAATTGCAAGTTGCTCGGATGGAGGGTTTGTAAACCCTGGACACTGGGGTTGGCCACAATAGTCATGGAGCCAGAGTTCATCCTGTTAACACAGAGGCAAGAGAAACCCCGCCCCCTTGGCTTCATGGCTGGCATTTACTTGATGAAAAATGTCCCTAAGAGTGATTCTAGGTAGAGTTTTTGTTTGTTTCTCTGAAGTTTTACAGGATGTACTGGGATTGGAGAATATAGCTTAATAGTAGAGTTCTTGACCACCAGGCATGAATTTCTGGGTTGAATCCCAGCTCTGCTCTATAGATAAATAAATACATTCTCACTTGCAAATGAGGCAGTAAGTGCAGCTTGATCTTGGGAGCTGAAAGTGTGGACTCAGACCATGTTGAGGAAGAAAAGTTGATGACAATGAGTATGATGGTGCTGTCAGCACGGACATCCCTTGTGAGCTGATGTGTCCTCTAACTGAATTACTTAAAACCATTTTACTTTGATTGGGTTGGCTTGCATAGGCTGACTTACAGGGCTTGTTCCCAGAAGCCATAATAGTATGGCCTCCATGGTACATTGCATGAGAGGTCTGATGAATCCTACCATGAAAAATCAGGGACAGAGCCAAGTCTCCATGAAAGTGCATTTTCTGGGATACATCAAGAACCTGAAGGGATCACGTTCTTTCAAACACTGAGCTACTCTCTTGATGTAGGTTGTGGGTAGTTCCCTTATTGCAACCAGAAGAATTGATATTCAGCCAGGCATAAAACATAAAATCCTCATGAGCATACTGTAACTTAAAGAGTAAGTAGTGGGCGTCAACTGGTAAGAGGGGTCATGAGTAGTAGGGGAGAATGTCTAAGTCTGTGAATAATTGAGCAGTCTGAGAGCCCCGGGTCCCAGCCACCAGTTCCTTCCCTCACTGAGCTTTTGACCGAAGTGACCCATGAGGTTCCAAAAACAAGACAGAATTCTGTCAAGCTCTTGAATGACCTCCCCAGGCCTGAAGAAAAACCCTGTTGCTGAAGAAACCACAGAATGCCATCGATCAGCATTGAGAAACCCTTCGAGGTCTGGAATGGTAACCAGCCCCCAGATGGCAGTTAGTGCAGTGCTGGAAGCCACTACACAAGCTGCCAGGGGAAGCTGATCAATGACAGCTGGAGTAAACAGACCACTGGCATGAAACACAGTCTGTGGCCATGAGTAGGCTGA
Organism: Zapus hudsonius; assembly: GCA_004024765.1. NCBI lineage: Eukaryota > Metazoa > Chordata > Mammalia > Rodentia > Dipodidae > Zapus > Zapus hudsonius. The sequence continues at coordinate 2,727 of PVHP010056065.1, forward strand.
CCACACCTCCTACTGGGAAAGAACAGCAAACCAAGAAAGGAGCACTTGTGCAATGGAGGAGCCTGGGCCTGGGGGAGACAATCAACAGCTATTAAATTCGGCCAAATATTCCACTCAGTGAGGGGGAACCCTTGATTGGAACTGGGGATTCAGGGCAATATGTACCAGATCCCATACTCTTGGGCTCCCAAGAAAAGATGCACTATGCGAGCGACTGACAGGGAGGCTACTAAAAATAGAAGCTAGGTAATCCAGAATGGTGTGTATTTGTTATCCTATACTGATCTCACTCTCCGATGGAGATTGTGTTTGTATTTTTCAGAATACAACGAGAGAGCTGTGGCTCATATAACCCTACCAACTGACTTCAGGCAGAAAGCTGAGATACTGGCAAGAGATGAGCCACCACAGTCATATCGTGGAGGATCCATAGGGAACCCTGCAGAGAATGACAGGATGAACAAGGGACCCACAGCCTCAGCCATTCAATCAACACAGGATAAGCTAGTGAGACAGAAACCAACGATTTTCGACACAAAAACCCCTAAGCTCACAACATTAAAGCATCCTTAATACTCACCCACCACGACTCAGAGAACTGAACGGAAGAAGGGGCGGAAAGATTGTAAGAGCCGTGGTGGGGGAGGATATCAGAGACTTGGCAACCCTCAGTAAAAACACACTTGGGTCAGGAAAACCCAGCTGAAGACTAGGTTATCCATGGTTCCCTACCACAAAGACTGATACAGACTGCCCACGGTGGATGATATTCAGCTGACTGGGGATGGGGAAGGGGGGCAATGAGGAATTGGGGATAACAACTCATTGTTGGCCCACTAAACAATGTAACTCTTTATGGACAATAAAAATAATTGATATTCAAATTGATCTCAAAACAGTCAGAGAGTCAACAACAGCAGATATACCTCTCCTTGCCTGCACTGTAACAGCCCTTATATGTGTCCCCAGGGACCTCCTCATCATTCAGAGAAGTGGGCATTTCTCAATAATGATATTGGTTGACTTATTTGCAGCATTCCTATGTCAGTCATGACCCCCCTTGTTCTGAAGACCCTGTTCTCTTTCTTCCCTGTCCTTTAATATATATATATATACATTATATATATATATATATATATATATATATATATATGCTTGTTTTTTGACAAGACTCCATGCTCTGAGATTCCTCAAGACTGTATAAACATGGGGCAAATTGTCTTGTATGCCAGAAAACATCTCCCATCCACAACTAGGTTCATGGCAGGGTTTTTCTGACCAACTGTAGTGGAGAAGGCAAAGAAGATAAAGTGTTATAGATTCTTCTGCTTCCTTAAATGCCAAGGTACTATATTTATGTTGGGCTAGTTTAACCTGAGCTCCATCATACCTCAGTTCCATGCCAAAATTCAGATAGGACCATTCGTGACTCTCTTGGTTTTGATTTAACTAATTCTTTAGTTGGGTTCTCATTTCACCCTTCTGAAGAATGAAATAGATGCACACGAAGGGTAAATGAAAAAAGGAGGACTTTATTAATAAGGAATGATAATCTGTAAGTGACTATGACCTGAACTCTAGGTGTTTGGGGGAATGTCAACCAGGGTGATTGCTGGTGAATGTCACAACTCTAAACCCTTGGCAGGATGCCAGCCAAGAAGGAGCCTATTGAAGAGGAGCTGAGAGCAGTGGGTTCTTTTCCAAGGCAGGGATGAATCCACCCAGTAGACAGGCTCCAGAACAGGCCCAGTACCAAGTTCAGGACTGGGTTCTGTGAGCAACTCTTCAGAGGTAGGAGCAGGTCCAGCCATCAGAGCGCTGGTTGCCAGAAGTAGGAACATGTCTGGCCCCCATGATGGGTCAGATCGTCTTCCTCTAAGCAGATCAAGTGAGTGTGGCATTGGAAAGACTGTGTGCCAAGGTTTTTGTAGTAACAGGTAGGCCTTGATCATCTCAGTGAGTGCGTGAAAATCAAGCCAAAGTAACAAGGGCCAATCAAGAGAGAGGAATGCTAGTCATTGGTTTAACAGCCTTATCCAAGGTGCTAATCAAAGCCAGGTGGGCCCCTCCTGCCACTTGTCAGGATCACCCATCTTTCTGTGACTCATGTAAGAATTATATCTTCATTTTTATTGCTGTGATTACTTGGTTATATATTCATGTCTGAATTTATTCACTCTGTGATCTTTGCTACCCCAAATTATTATTGAGTGATATGGTTCAGAAAGCTTCAAAGAATTAGCAAATGAAGGGTCTAGGGAGATGGCTCAGACAATAAAAGCATTAGCCACACATATATCTCTCAGTATTGGAGTCCAGATACCCAGAACTAACTGAATTGGTAAGCTCCAGGATAAGCGTGAGACCCTGTGTCCTAAAAATTAGGTGCAGAGCATGTGAGAAAGATGTCTAGTACAACTTCTGGCCTCTGTGTGCACACAAACATACATACATCTAACCACATATACACACAAGCGTGTATACACACACAACACATACTCACATACCTTCAGAAGAATCACAAAAAAAATATTTTTAACTCCGCCCTTTGCCTCTTAAAGAACATTAGCATAAAAATCAGCATTTTCACCACCAGTCTGCTACAATGACTCAGTGTTTTCACCAGCCTGCTACAATGACTCAGCATTTTCACCAGCCTGCTACAATGACTCAGTGTTTTCATCAGTCTGCTACAATGGCTCATCATTTCACCAGCCTGCTACAATGACTCAGAATCTTCATTAGCCTGCTACAATGACTCAGCATTTTCATCAGTCTGCTACAATGACTCGGCATTTTAATCATGTCTGTCTTCATCACACCTAATTGCCCCTTAACAATAAAATATGATAGTTCGCTCACATTCATAGAATTCTTAGAGGTTCTATATGTCTGTGGTTTGAAATTCTGTCAAAATGCCCTAAATACTAGTGAAATGCAATAGAGCCTAATAGATTTTTTTTCCCCAAAATTTCATGAGAATCCCCTCAGTTTCAATGCCTGAGCTTGCACACAGATGCTGCGGTTGGTAGTGTGCTTAGCAGCACCTTTACATTGATAACAGAATCAACAGTGCATAAAATGCAAAGTAGCCCACAGTGGATGCTTAAGTATTCTGATTTAGCTGAGAATGAAACCTCATTCTTTTCCAACTGTCCCCTCACTTTCTTTCTTTTGTCCTGGTTGAGTGTGGAGGAGGATGCCTAGGGTATAGTAGATTGCCCAAACAAACCAGACCAAAGGGGAAGAAAAGAAAAAAAAAATCCTGGTCTGCATGAGGGCTGTGGTGGCTTGAATTAGATGTCCCCCATAGACTTATGTGTTTCTGATGTCTGGTTCCCAGCTGGTGGCAATTTGAAATGTAGCCTTGCTGGAGGAGGTGTGTTGTGGGAGGGCAGGCTGAGGGGTGTTATAGCCAGCTCCCTTCTGCTAGAGCTGGCTCACTGCTCAGTCTCCTGCTGCCCCTTCCATCGACTCTCTCAGAGATGATGTCCAGCCCCTGCTGGGGTTGTTATTTCCCCTGCAAGCATAAAGCTTCCCCTCAAGACTGTAAGCTGAAATAAACATGTTCCTTCCATTAGTTGCCTTTGGTCAGGTGCTCTATTCCAGCAACTAGACTATAGGGGATAAGAGGGGGGGAAATCAAATGATATTAACCATTCCATTACAGATTTATAAAATTCTAGACAGATCATGTAAAGAGAACCTTTTTAAAAAAAAACGATTCTTCCTACTTCACTTTGGAGATTAGAAATGGAAATCTCTGGAGTGGTTCTGTAATTTGTCTGGGAGGTCACATGATATTTAATGGAAGAGTTGAGAGTGGAAGGACTTTTGATATCAGTTTATCCTGATATTAATAAGCAAACTTATTACACTTTCTGCCAAATCTTTTATTTAGTTCCTGCCCCATATACAGCCATGTACTCACTCTCTGATATTGCCAGGACATTCTATATACCCTTTGTATCCCATATTATTATCTGTTTCTTGCTTACTGACTCCAGCTCCCTGAACTCTTGGTCTATGCTGTATTAGTACTTGCTTTAAAAAATATTTATTTATTTGCAAAAAGAGGTGCGTGGGTGTGTGTGTGTGTGTGTGTGTGTGTGTGTGTGTGTGTGTGTGTGAAAGAGAGAGAGAGAGAGAGAGAGAGAGAGAGAGAGAGAGAGAGAGAGAGAGAGAGCGCCAGGGTCTTCAGCCTCTGCAAATGAACTACAGATACATGCATGTTCCACTTTGTGTGTATGGCTTTACCTAGGTACTGGGTACTGGGGAATCGAAACTGGGTCTTTAGGCTTTGCAGGCAAGTGCCTTAACTGCTGAGCCATCTCTCTAGCTCTGTATTGGTACTTTCTATTTGATGTGAATAAATACCTGGCCAGAAGCAACTTATAGATGTGAATTATTTATTTCAGCATAGTTTCATGGGGGGGGGTATATTCCATTATGGCTGGGAAAGGCAGACTGGCTCCTCACACTACAGCTAGATTCAGGAAACAGAGGGTTAACAAGAAATGGGCCTGGGATATAAAATCTTAAGTCCCCCCACTCCCCAGTGATCAACTTCTTGCAGCAAGGTTATAGCCTAAAAGTTCCACAAAGTTCCCAGACAGTACCACTTCTTGGGGACCGAAAACACATGTGCCCATGGAAGACATTCACATTCAAACCAAGTGTGTCAAGGAGTCTGCATACAACAGATCATTAGAGTGGTGGGAATGCACTTTCCCTTTACCAGATACACCACCCTCCCACCCTGACCCCCACCATGTGTGCATGTCACAGCTGAAACCTCTCATCCCTGGATGGTTCCTTCTCACTGATTTCTAAGACTCAGTGGGCCTCAGTGGCAAGTGCTTTGCTCCTGGTCCTGCCATTCTGTGTGTTACACATGAGTTGGTTGGTCCAGGACAGGTAGGTGAGCTTTTGGGAGGGTCAGTTTTCTCTTGCTTGTGAAAAGCATATCTGAATCAGTGGTTTTGACTCTGGGAGGGGCAGGAGAAAGCCTCTTCCCTGTTGTAGGATCTCTCCATGGATATGGTCAGGAATGAGGAGGAAGCTGAGTGGGCCAGTTGCTTCCTTACAGACTCACTTGGTGGTTGTGGTTGATGTTTTCAGAGCAGCAAAGAAAACTGAAAGATTTCCTTTGACATTCATGCATTCATTTTCTGTCGCCCTTACTTTATAAACGTCTGAGTACATAACAAATATTACATTAATCAGCTCTAAGATTTATGCTTGTTTTTTTTTTTTTTACAGAGGTCATTTTGCTTTTGGTTTCTCTTAATAATGTGTTTTGTTTTCCTTTTCTTTCTTTTTTTAAAAAAAGTATTTAATTTCTTTGTAAGGGGAGAGGAGAGAGAGAGAGAGAGAGAGAGAGAGAGAGAGAGAGAGAGAGAGAGAGAGAGAGAGAGAGAGAGAGAGAGAGAGAGAGAGAGAGAGAATGAATGAGAATGGACTTACCAGGGACTCTAGCTGGTGCAAAGGAACTCCAGATGCATGTGCCACTTTGTGCATCTGGTTTTTTGTGGGTTCTGGGGAATCGAACTCAGGTCTTAGGTTTTACAGGTTAGCACCTTAATCACTGAGCAATCCCTCCAGCCCTTGTTTTCCTTTACTTTTTTGAAGTTTGGATATGATATGCATTTGTAGTATTTATCCACTTGTTCCAAGTTTCCAGATTTGTAGTTTGGTATTTTCAAATATTTCATTTATTATTTATTTGCAAGGAGAGAGAGAGAGAGAGAGAGAGAGAGAGAGAGAGAGAGAGAGATTAAAAAGAATGAGAGCGATATGGGCACACCAGGGCCTCCTGCCACTGCATATACATTCCAGATGCATGGGCCACCCTGTGCATTCTGCTTTACTGGGGAATCAACCTGGGATGCCATGCTTTGTAAACAAGCATCTTTACTGCTGAGTCTTATCTCTAGGCTTTAGTTTGATCATCTAGTACTGAAATGTTCTAAGTGACTATCATTTCAAATAATCTTTCTATCTCTGCTTGCTTCCTATCTTTTCTTCCTTCCTTCCTTCCTTCCTTCCTTCCTTCCTTCCTTCCTTTCCCTTCCTTCCTTCCTTCCTTCCTTCCTTCCTTCCTTCCTTCCTTCCTTCCTTCCTTCCTTCCTTCCTTCCTTCCTTCCTTCCTTCCTTCCTTCCTTCCTTCCTTCCTTCTTGTATTCTTGGGTGAAATTTCCTGCCATTGGCAGTACTCACTAATTATCGCTACTCCTGTGATTAGCATTTCCTTTGAAATTCACAAATTTGGTTTTCACCGGAATCTGATCTATTAATAGACATAAGGTGCTGATAATCACATCAAAAATGACTTCCTTTGGATCCCAGTGACTTTTAGCATTCATTTGTATTTTTAGTGTGCCATCTTTCTGCTTACATGACATTACTTTGTTGTTGGATATTCCAAATTTAATTAGATTCTATAACATTTGTCATAATTTTTGAAAATTCAATTTCTTTTGTGTATGTGTATTAATGTGTATGCATATTAGTGTGTATGTGTATTAGTGTATATGGGTATTAGTGTGTATGTGTATTAGTGTGCATACATATTAGTATGTATGTGTATTGCTGTGTATGCATATTAGTGTTTATGCATTTTAGTGTGTATGTGTAATACTCTGTATGCATATTAGTGTTTATGCATATTAGTTTGTATGTGTATTATTGTGTATGCATATTATTGTGTATGCATATTAGGGTGTATGTGTATTACTGAGCATACATATTAGTGTGTATGCATATTAATGTGTTTGCATTTTAGTGTGTATGTGTATTAGTGTGTATGCATATTAGTGTTTATGCATATTAGCTTGCATGTGTATTAGTGTGTATTCGTATTAGTATATATGCATTAGTGTGTATGTGGGTGCATTTGTGTGTGCAGGTAAGGTGGGGGTTCAGATAAGTGGAGACAGGACAACCTCATTTGTTCCTCAGGCTTTGTTCACATTCTTTTTTTTTTTTTTTTTTGAGACAGGGTCTCTCACTGACCTGGAACTTATCCATTAGGCTAGATTGGTTTGCTCAGCAATCTCCAGGGATGCACCTGCTGTGATTTTCCCAATGCTGGTGTGTCATCATGCCCATGTTTTTGTTTTTTGGTATTTTTTTAAATATATATTTATTGTCCATAATGAGTTACATTATTTAGTGGGCAAACCATGCGTTGTTATCCCGAATTCCCCAATCCCCCCCTCCCCGTCCCTGATCAGTTGTATATCCTCCTCCGTGGGCTGTCTGTATTAGTCCTTGTGGC
>PVHP010056077.1:0-10005 GCA_004024765.1 Zapus hudsonius
GCTGGACCCCAGGATCCACCCACAGTGACACCTCTTCCAGCCAGGCAGCTGGAAATCCAAGTTATAAGCTTTAATAAAACATCTGAGTCTAGGGCTAGAGAGATGGCTCAGCGGTTAAGGCACTTGCCTCCAGTGCCTAAGGCCCCGGGTTCAATTCCCCAGGACCCACAGAAGCCAGACCCACAAGGTGGTGGCCCTGGTGCGCTCTCTCGCGCTCTCTCTCTCTCTCTCTCTCTCTCTCTCTCTCTCTCTCTCGATCTATCTATCTCTCTGCTTGAAAATGAATATTTTTTAAAAATAAAAAACATCTGAGTCTGTTTGGGGGGCACATACATTCAAACTACCACAGTGCTAATCAAGCTTCACATACACACACCCCACTTCAAATAATGAAATAAGTAGCTCCTTCCTTCTAAGTAGCTGTGCTTATGTAATTACTTTTTATAATGATGTAATATCTTAAGTCATGCAATAAGTTACTTCCTTCCCCTGGTAACACCTTTTGTAACGAAACACGTCCTGAAACATATCCTGAAGCTAAAGGATATTTGGGCTAATCTAACCTGAATAGGTACTGGGTGCGTGAAGAGTAAGGCAACGTGTGTCCTCTAAGTGAACTTTAGGGGAAATCCCTATTTACCGTCTTATACCTATGCATGATGGTACATGCATATGGTTAAAACCAGATGCATCATGGGAAGGGACTGGCACAGGGATAAAGGCTTACATAATCCAAGTCTGTCCATCAAAACAGAAAACCACCCACACTATGTCCCTTAGCAACCAACTCCTTGTCCTATGGGATTTTATAAAAAGAAACCCCAAACAGTGACCAATGCCCCTGAGTACTATCACCCAAAAGGCCCATTGTTCTCTTGCTCACTCTGCTTCTCAACGAATTTCCTTGCCTTTGTATCTGTTTCCACGACTTCAATTCTTCGAACACGAGTCCAAGAACCTGCAACACTTAAAGGCAACCATAACATCCCTGGCCCTCTCCCAACCACTAGGAGGAGGAAGAAAAGAGGGTGGTCTTCAGACCCTTCCACTCAGCCATGGCCCCCTGGCAGATGCCTGGGCCAGCATAAGTCAGCAGAGCTCAGACTCCAGGCAGACAGAAGGTCTTGGAAACCTGGCCCTTCGGTGATCTCCTAACTGGCGAACTTCAGCCCTAAACAGGATATCCAGGCTCTGCAACCCTAAGGGGATTCAAGGAAGCCGCACCCACCAGCCAGCCCCCAACTATGCTAGAGTCCTGGCATGTGGCCACCAACCCTCCAGGCCGGCCTTGCTAGAGCGTCAAACACCAGGGCAGGCTCCCACCCAACATCAACATTTATTTTTCCATTGAAACTGAACTCTCCACACCCATTACAAACATCGGCTTGAGATACAGGTCTCTGCATTACCCAGCTGGTGGGCAGAGGTTTGTCACCCTCTGAGTACAGAGGATGAGTTTCCAAATCTCAGGTGAAGACCCAGCTCCGAGAATAACACCAAGTTCTGCCCTGATCCCCACAGAGTCCCAAATGACAAAACAATTAGTAAGTTCGGACAGCTGACAAGGTGCTTATAACAGAGTATCTTGAAGTAGTTCCTACTGGGTTTTTGCCAGAGCCAGGCCCTCCCTCTCCTGTCATCGTGGAGTTCAATAAAGTCCCCATTTGATGCTCTACCGTACAACCTCTTGCTCGGCCCCTCTTCTCTGCTCCCCCACCCGTGTCCTCTTCACAGTGCAGGGGCTCCTACAAGTACAGCCAAGCCTTGCTGAGTGGAAACAGTGGGGTGACCAGTGTCCTTGGCCTGACCCGGGAGGTGCCAGAGCTGGCCCCATCTGGAGGATGACGAGAGGCCACTGGCCGCCATGCTCCACTGGTGGAGTCACCCCAGGGGCATTCTTCAGACCCAGACTCCGTCTCTTAGAGCAAAATCAGGTTCTGGGGACACAGCTCCTGAGCCCTGCTGTCATACTCGGAGGCTGCTCCACTGGCCATTCCTTGGCCATCCTGATCCCCTCCTTAGCTAAGTCCAAAGAATAAAGAAGAGGCAGAAAGTTCTCCAAACTGTTGCCTCTCCCAGCCCCTTGGCTGTATGTCAGTCTCTGCTGCAGAGAGCCTTGGTCCCTGCCGCAGTTGGGAGCAGAGAGTCCCCACAAAGCTTCCAGAGCCTAGGCCAAACCAGTGACCTCCAGGGCTCATCAGACATGGGGCTCTGGCAACTGCTCTCTGCCCAAGAAGAAACGTCCTCTAAGGGGAACAGGGACGATACCTAGAGCTCAATGCAGGTTACACCTTCATGGTTTCTCTGCAGAATACTTCCCATCCCAGCCAGCTTAGGGCAGGACAACAGGAGAGGGCTCTGGCTGGAGTCATTCCTCATCCCCAGCCTGTCCCTCAGCCACACTGACCACTGAGAAGCCAGCAGAGCAGAAGACCTGGCCCCTCAACACCGTGGAGGCTGAGTCACCCCAGCCTCAAACATGCCTGCATGTGGCCACCTAGGGTGGCAGGCCAAAGCACATGGCCCTGCTGACCCCAACACAGTAGTGCCAGGAGCACGTCTTCTGTTAGAAGTTTAAGGACCACGTATCCCCGGGGAGAACCCATGCCTGAGCAGGGGTGAAATGGACAGGGGCCCTACTCCACATGCTGGTGGCAAGAGAAAAATATGTTGTATCATTCTATTATCATTATTAGTAGTAGTATGTATGTATATGTATGTATATGTGTGTGCATACGGACACTTCAGAGCCTCTTATTACAGCAAACAAAACACTTGACATCTGTGCCACTTTTTGTGTCTGGCTTATGTGGGTGGCTTGGGAATTCAGCCCAGGTCAGGAGGTTTTGCAAGCAAATGTTTTGACCACTGAGCCATCTCCCCAACCCCAAAGATATGTTTTAAAGTAAACTGAATATTTCACACATATTATTTTAATAGTATGAAGCAGATATGAGATGTGGCCGGGTCCTAGTCTTCACCCTACAAAGGACCTGCCACCATGGTCCCCAAACCCCAGCTGGTGGGAAAGCAAGCCTCACAGGGGCCTGTGGTGGACAGGCCAAGAGGCTGGAAATCCCAGGTGGCCCTTAGTTCTAATTTCCACAGAAGCAGCTTGGGAGCTTTTCATAAGAAAAGCATTTATTTGCTCGTTCTGATTTTTTTCTCTGGAGTTTTGGGCTCAGGTGCACCCATCTGGAGAAAAAACTGATCCCAGCTGGGTGTGGCACCATGGCCTCTCCACAAACGGGGCCAAGGGCTCAAGTTACATTCTCCGGCCTCTCACAAGGGGTGTCCCCAGGTGCCAGGAGCTACTTTGGGAGAGAAACAGACTGGCACACTGGCATCCAATAAGTCAGCAGAGAGACCCAGCAGCCAACAGCAGTCCCAAGCAGGATCACGGCCACGGACTGTCAGTTCCTAAGACTTTTCCCTGAAACAGAAGCATTGATTCCCAGGCCAGGATGGAACCAGGAACCCACATCATCCCAGAGCCCTGGGAGCAGCACCACTGGCCCACCGCCACAGACAACACTCACGCCTCCTCACCCCGTCAGTGTGCGAAAACACGGAGGTTTGAACTCCAACCTCAGTCAAGGCTTTTGCATTCTAGACACGAGCTGCCTCCGGCTACGTAGTTAACTGGCGGTGTCAATTCTCCAAATGGAATTCTTTGGCACCAAAATCAAAAGGAAAGAAAAAGATGAAAGGAAGCTTAAAAAATAGTCCAGAGCACTAGGCCTGTCTTCGAAATCACACTGTCACGTAGCCAGGCCAAAGCAGCTCAAAGTCACAATGCTGTGGTGACAGCCACCAGCTTCGTCCCGTTTCCAGCAGCCACCCCACCTCTGCGGTCAATAATACCCTGCTGTTGCGGTCAGCTTTCTAGTTGCTGCGCAGGAAGAACCCGAGCAAAAGCGGCTTGTGGAGGAATGGGTTGATTTGGCTTACGGACTCGAGGGGAGACTCCATCATGGCAGGGAAGACGATGGCGTGAGCAGAGGGTGGACATCACCTCTGCCACAGCACTGTTGGAGGAATGGGTTGATTTGGCTTACGGACTCGAGGGGAGACTCCATCCTGGCAGGGAAAACGATGGCATGAGCAGAGGGCTGGACATCACCTCCGCCACAGCACGGCAAACAGCGGCAGGAAGGTGTGCCAAACACTGGCAAGGGGAAGCTGGCTTATAACCCCATAAGCCCGCCCCCGACAACACAGCTTCATCGAGGTTGTAAAACCCAAACTGCCATCAGCTGAGGATCGATCTATCAGAACACATTCATTGGTTTGTGGGGACACCTGGGTCAAACCATGACACCTGCGCAGGTAAAGCAGAGGGCCAAGTCAGGCCTCGCACAGGTCAATGCCACATCAGGCCCTGGTGGCACACACCCTACGAGGTCTGGGCCTGCAAAGTAAAGGACAACTTCTCTCTGGGGGTCAGGGCACCGGGATAAGGTGGGGCAAGAGGACAGAAGCGCAGAAATGAGAATGGAGGACTCACACCACAGAGGATACGGGCTCTCAGCCCAGCACTGGCATCTGCCCTGAAGGATCTGGGCCAGGCTAGACACTGACCCCAGAACAGCTGAAGACCCTCGCGAGCCATGTCACCAGCCACCCCACAGTGCAGGAGGAGGAACGCAAGCCCAGCAAGCCTGCTCAAGGCCACTTTCTCTCTTCAGTTTTGCACGTATGCCACATGCTCACGAGCAGGAACACGCGCACAGGGTTGGTGTCTTCCTCAATTGCTTTCCGTCTTGTTTTTTGAAATGGGGTATCCTACTGAACCCAGAGCTCACTGATTTAAAGAGACTAACTGTCATGGTTTGATCCAGGCGTCCCCCACAAACCAATGAATGCGTTCTGATAGATCGATCCTCAGCTGATGGCAATTAGGGAATTAGAACTTCATTAGAGCTGTGTTGTTGGGGGGGGGGCTTATGGGGTTATAAGCCAGCTCCCCCTTGCCAGTGTTTGGCACACCTTCCTGCCGCTGTTTGCAGTGCTGTGGCAGAGGTGATGTCCACCCTCTGCTCATGCCATCGTTTTCCCTGCCAGGATGGAGTCTCCCCTCGAGTCCGTAAGCCAAATAAACCCATTCCTCCACAAGCCGCTTTTGTTTGGGTTCTTCCTGCGCAGCAACTAAGAAGCTGACCGCAACACTAACTATCCTCCTTTCGCTACCTCTCAGCACTGGGAAAGCAGGTACGCGTCACCATGTTTGCATTTTACATGGGTGTTGGAGTCAAACCAAATTCAGGTCCTCACGCTTGCATGACAAGCACTTGACCCAACGAGGCATCTCTCGAGCCCCCCAGGGCCACTTTCTGGGGGATGTTCCTGCACCTTACAGGCCACAGATAGCAACAAGCGTCACTGGTAGTGATTTGAGACCCAACTCCAGATAGATGCACATTTGAGAATCGTTTCTCAGATGAGGGAAAGAAAGGGATAGAGAACCCTACTGGGAAGAAGAGAGATGTAACCTGATAGTTCCTAATGACTATGAGCTACTTTATAATTAGAAAATATACTCTAGCATGAAAACCCTCCCTAAAGAGAACAATTTCCTGCCTTCCCTGCTTTCTCCACACTGTCCTGCAGGGGAGCCTTGCCTGGCTCCTGCTGAGAAAGAAGTCTGACTGGGAGCTGCAGTGTGAATCCCCCTCAGAGCCCCTCAGAAAAGGGAGGATTTAAGTACGTTCCCAAACCAGAACAGTGGGCAGCCACCTTGAGTGTCCCCACTTCAGTGATCTCAAGCAAGGTGACACCCAACCCCACAGGAGCCAGCAGAGCTGCAAAGGCCTGATGGCGGGGATCAAGCAGCCTGGTGTTGGGCAGGTATCCCTCTGTGTACTAAGACCACAAAGGCCCCATGAGGGTTGATGGGCCAAGGACGCCTCACCCAGCGTGGCTGTTCCTGCCACCCCTTCCTCCCTCAAGGATCACACCAAGCACCACGTCTCCTCAGCAGCCCTGGGATCCCTGTGCATTGGCAACTGGGGCTGTTCAGCCTGACGTGGGTGCACAGCACACAAACAGGGTCCCAGCGAGGCCTGAGCCTCGTCCAGTCCAAGGCAAGCATCCCTCCAGCCTCGAGAAACAGTAGCCCAGCATTCGCTGCTCTGCTTCGTAGGTGTCTGGCTGAACAGCAAGGCTTTCCTGGACTGAGGGGCGAGGGGAGCGGAGGTCCCTGGGGCCTTTGCCAGAAGCATCTCGGCCTCACGGCAGCTGAGCAATCCCGATGGACCTGGTTTTCAGCCACTAAAACTCCACTGGTCACTTGCATCTTAAAGAGCCATTCAGAAGGGGGTCGGTTTCAAGACACAATGGAGTGTCTGCAATATAAGGGGGGAACCACCACTGCAAGCTCCAGCACGGGGCTGGAAACACTATGCTTCCTGTCCCCAGTGAGAACACCAACCCCTGGGGACATGAAGGGGCAGTGGTTTACCCCTGGGAGCCAGCCCTCCCTTTGAGCTGTGGATCAGCTTTGGGATCCAGCAATTTCACACACACAGTTCCGCACCAAACTGAGCTGCCATAAGCCCCAGACAGAGGCTATCTAGAGCAAGTACGTCAGAGCTGTGAGGGGAAACTGCTCAGTCATCCACCTCTTCTCCTCTCTAACCTCACACTGAAATAATGGATCGTGACCACTAATACTCGGTCTCACTCTGGCCACTGAGGCTGAAAGCTCAAAGGGGCCTGCAGTGTGTCCAGCACCGGGACAGGCTCTGTGGCCTCTTTGTTTTGTTTTGTTTTGTTTGTTTTTCGAGGTAGGGTCTCACTCTAGTCCAGGCTGACCTGGAACTCACTATGTCGTCTCAGGGTGGCCTTGAACTCACGGCGATCCTCCTACCTCTGCCTCCCAAGTGCTGGGATTCAAGGCGTGCACCACCACGCCCGGCTTTCTGTGGCCTCTTTGAATCCTCTGATCCCTGGGTCTCAGACACAACCCTCTCAGAACAGAGGACCTCTGTTGCCACGGGGAGCGTGAGACCCAGTGCAGCCTGTCCAAAGCCCTCTAAGTAGAAACCCATGGTAAGGAAGGCTTTTTCTAGCTCGGATTCTTGACAACCCGTGTACACACATCACCTGCACCATGAGGTGAACAGCCAGCTCCTCCTGCGCTCGTTGGGAGGTCCCAGCAAGCAGGAACACTGCTCAGGTAGCTGGCTCTCAGCCCATCAGAGCCAGGGCTAAAGTGAAGACAGCTGGGCTGGAAGCTTAAGACGCTGCTTGCTGTGTGAAGAGGCTCCGTGCCACACACACGTCGCAGGGACACTGGGTCTGTGTGGTCAGGGTTCCACATATCCTGACCTTCTCCACAAGATACCACAGAGGCTTTGCTCCTATAGCCAGCATCCTACCATCTTCTTTAGCACGCAACTTGTCTTAGTGACTCGGTGTGTTCTGGGTGTTTTCAATATCAGATCTTGATTGTGCTTTGAAAAATTTGTCCCATTCTTTAGCCCGTCTTAGGATTCTCTCTGTAGGGTTTTCCCCACAACAGACATGCCTCCCCAGTTGTCCCATTTGGCCTGGTGGTCTTTCTTATGAAGAGATAGTCTTGATTTTAGTGTAGCTAAAGTTATCCACCATTCCCTCTGTGGTTAGAACTCTCTTTCTGGGTCCTGTCTCAAATATCCTTCTTCTTTTTCTACCCCAAATGCATGAAAACCATGCATTCTCCTCTTAAATTTAAAAGAAGAGTTGATCTCTTTGGAAAAAAAACAGATCCCACTTTACTTTCCGGATGTGGCCTTGGACACTGTTCCCGCAGTGTCCCCTCCCCTCCAGCATTCACCACCTCCCACCGCACACATACACCAGTGTCATTCTTGGAACAGCTGGGAGGTTCTTGCAGGAACTCTTAAAATGTTTCGGAGAGCATTTTACATTTGATTCTTCAACATATGCTTGAACATGGTGATCACGTGATTTCCTGAGAGTGGCTCAGCTAACAGAATTTAAATTTTCCCAGATATTAGAGCATCTATGTTGCTTAAAAAATTAGTTCTCACTGGGTATGGTGGCTGTCATGGTTGGATCCAGGTGTCCCCCACAAGCGAACGTGTTATGAATGCTTGATCCCCAGCTGATGGCAGTTTGGATATTAGAACCTTGTTGGAGCTGTGTTGTTGGGGGAGGGCTTATGGGGGCTATAGCCAGTGTTTGGCACACCTTCCTGCCACTGTTTGCAGTACTGTGGTGGAAGTGATGTCCACCCCTCTGCTTATGCCATCATTTTCCCTGACACGATGGAGCGTCCCCTCGAGTTTGTAAGCCAAAATAAACCCATCCCTCCACAAGCATCATTACTTGTGTTCTTTTTGTGCATCAAGAGCAAGATGACCTTAACAGTGACATAGGCCTTTAATCCCCGTACTTGGGAAGCAGAGGTATTGTCACCATGAGTTTAAGGCCAGCCTGGGATTACAGAGTGAGTGTCAGGTCAGCCTGGGCTAGAGTGAGACTCTACCTGGAAAAAATAACAAAAAACAAATAGTTCTCCTTCAAAATTATTAAAGATTCTCCCAAGTTTTCTTGTAGTACTTACAACATTCCATTATATTTTTAAGACTTTGAGCCATCTGGACTTTATTTTGGGGGAAGGAGCTTGGAGGGATCCAGCCATATAGTTTCCAAATGTCTGGCCAGTTGTCCCCAAATTGCTACTGAATAATATATCTTTCCCCACTGATTTAAAATGCCGTCATTCTCATCCACCAAATCCCCATATGCATTGGGGTCTATTTCTGGGGTTTCTATTCTTTCCCTCAATCTGCCTGTCGCCTCCTCTGGTTTGAACATGCCCACTGCACAGCCCCCCAAAGTATGGCAGCCACTCCCTGCCTATCTTGTCTTCCTGACTTTCCTCCTCAGGACTGTTTGTCTTTCAACATGGACTTTAGTTTGCTGAACTTCAAAATAAAATGTTGTTAATATTGGTTGTGATCATAGGCTCGTTCAAAAGCGCAGACACAGGCCTTCCTAAGAGGAGTCCTGTCTCCCATTCTGTCGCAGCAGCATTGGAGACGGTGCTCTGTCTGCTTTCCACTGGGAACTTTCTACCTAAAGAACACTTTTCAGGGCTGGAGAGATGGCTCAGCGGTTAAGGCACTTGCCTCCAGTGCCTGAGGCCTCGGGTTCAATTCCCCGGGACCCACATAAGCCAGACCCACAAGGTGGTGGCCCTGGTGCGCTCTCTCTCTCTCTCTCTCTCTCTCTCTCTCTCTCTCTCTCTCTCTCTCTCTCTCTCTCTCTCTGCTTGAAAATGAATAAATAAAATATTTTTTAAAAAAAAGAACACTTTTCAGTATGTGTTGAGTCCAGCCAACTAGCATTAAGGTACTCACCTTTCTGGATGGCTTGTAAAAAAATTGTTATTTTACTTTATTTGCAGAGTACTTCCTCTGGGTATAAACTTGCAGCTTTAAAGGTACTTTCTTCAGCACTTTAAAGAAAAAGCTCCATTATTTTCTAGCCACTGTCATTTCTCTTGAGGTCCGCTGCAAGCACCACCTTGAAACTAGGTGCTTAAAGAGTAGTCATGGGGAGTCACTCCCAAGTGTGTGAGCGCTGGGGTGAGCAGACATAGACTGGGTTCAGTCATGGGGAAGCCTCGGGACTATGGAAGAGACCTGGGCTCATTCACAGGGGTGGCTCACAAGTAAGACATGGCTCGGCTGGGCTCCTCAGGTGCCAGCTCTTCACGATGGTGTCCAAGAAGATGGAATTGGGCAGGTGCCCATCACACCTGCTACGTCATTGTTGGGCACTGCCTGTTGGCGCTGCTACTGAGGGCACGGAGAACAAAGGGTTAAGGATGTATGAGTGGGTGAAACCCCGATAATTCAGTAGGCGTTTCCCGGCTCCATCAACCCTGACTCCCAACCCCCATGGGCCACAGGAACCAGCATTTCCATCTCAGCATGACTGGCATTGGGTATCAGACAAACTTCCTTGTACCCTTCCCCACGGACCGTGGCTAGA
>PVHP010056089.1:0-10377 GCA_004024765.1 Zapus hudsonius
ACCAATTTTGGTAAACCAATGATTTAATTGGAGTTCTTCACAGAGCAGGGTGGGGTATTACTTATAGAGAATAGAGACTAAAAAGTAACTTGAACATCAAGAAATATCCCAGCAAGGACGACCACTGCACAGATGTTTAGATGGAGTTCATTGTCCCTCCATCTTCTACCCTGTATATAATATACTTCTTCTCCCTGGAGACCTCTTGTGTCATTGCACACACCTGCCACAGGGGGCACCTGGGCTCTCAGGTGAGGGTATGATGACCTTCCTTCTACAAGTGAGTATAAACAGGCTCAACCTCCATCCAGTCTCTTCTGAGTAGTCTGGATGCTTTTCCTAAAGCTGACCATAGTTGTTTTTCTCAGAAGAACAGCTCATACAACAAGAGTCACAATATGACCCTTGATAGTCCCTCCCTATAGCGATGGGAGTGGTTGCTCCACACTCCCAAGTTTCAGTACTGCAAGACTTGATCTCCTGTGTCTCCTTCCAGGGAGAAATATTTCAATTCAGAGGAACTTGCTGTGCATTGCTGGTATTTGATGAGTCAAAAGTCCATAGTGTGGAAATTTTAGAAAGTAGATTTGGAAAAGTGGTTAGCCTTGTTTCACTGAGATCTCTAAATACTGAAGGCTTTGATGTTTATGTAGAGTGTAATACATATCTTGTGCTTTAGGAGTAGGGAGAGAGAGAGAGAGAGAGAGAGAGAGAGAGAGAGAGAGAGAGAGAGAGAGAGAGAGAGAGAGAGAGAGAGAGAAATGTATACTATGATCATGCTATCTGAAGTCATCCAATACCCTAATTTACAAAGTCAGTTGTGAAGGAGTTCCTGGAAGTAGACAGAGTATGAGGCTGGCTGGTGTTGTCTCTTCTGGGTATTGCTACTCACTGACTTTGGTAAGATATGCCCCTCTCTAAGGTTCTGAAACTTTAAAATGTATACTTTATATCAAACAATGTATTAAAGATCTACAGACTTCCTGACCACCTTAATTCAGCTTTCTCCACTGATATAAGAGGGCCAATAAATATGTGTGAAAATTCTTTTGGAAAAACACCTTCCAAAATTTGGGAGAGCACTTAAGATTTCCTGCCACATGTTGTCCAAACAGAATTTGATTAGAGGGGACCATGAAGATTTATATTTTTTGAGGTAGTAGGGTCTTGCTCTAGCCCAGGCTGACCTAGAATTCACTACTTAGTCTCAAGGTGGCCTCAAACTCATGGTTCTCCTACCTTTGTCTCCTGAATGCTGGGATTAAAGGCAGGCACCAGCATGCCCAGCAGCTGTGAAAATTTTTATTCTGAGGCACTACTTCTGTCAGAGACGGTCATTGCTTTTACGTTTGAGGAGGATTTGAGTAGAAATGCTTAGGAGAGGAAAAGGATAAGAGAATAACCCTTCAAATCTCTCCTCTCACATCACGTGAATGCTATCATCTACTACAAAAGGAAGCCTGTTTGTCCTGCAGGGATATCTCTTGTTACACTCTTGTTCATACCTTGGCTCATGGTTCCAGAAACACAGAATCCTTAATGTGGTATTAACAACTGTTTCCCATGGTGGCTGAGTCATACTTCAAAATGCTAAACCCTTCAATTACTGATAAATTTGTATATCTGCAGATCTTAACATTCTGTGTGTCATGTGATATAGATTCCAGCCTATGTTCTATGAAGGCACTCCCAAGCAAAAAATGGGGAGAAGTTCCCCAGTGTCTCTGGTCAGAGCACTTTCATGAATAGATCTTTATGTAACCTTATCTTATGTGTGTTTTTGCTTAAAGACATTGTATTTAAGATATTGTCTTGGTTCTTTTAACATGAAAGACACAGCCAGAAAAGCACTATTACTCATGAACAAATATCTTAACTGACACATACATTTTTCTCTTACTGGGAATTAAAAAGGCACGAGACGGGAATTCAACATGATGGTTGTGGGTCATTTTAAATAGCACCAGAAAGTAAAAGTGGACCCCTAACTATATTGCAAGGAGGTTACTTGCTTACGGTAACAGGACTGAAGGGAAATACTGAGCTTTGCCATATTTGAGCTCAGCTCGGAGCTGCTTATTGGGCAGATGGAAATTTCGCAGTTCTGAGAACACATATCCCAGGGTGCGCCTAGACTGGTTGTAGGGTCGTAAGTAAAATTTAAGGAGTATACAAATCTACGAATCCAAAATTGCTAAATAATGAGTATTGACTAAATTTATATTCACAAAGGGATGCACATTAAAAGTTATACTTCTTAATTGTTTTATAGGCCATTGAGACAGAAACCAACAATTTTCGACACAAGGACCCCTAAGCTCGCAACATTAAAGCAGCCTTATTACTCATCCACCATGACTCAGGGAACTGAGCGGAAGAGGGGGCAGAAAGATTGTGAGAGCTGTGGTGGGGGAGACGGTCCGGAGGCATGGCACCCATCAGTAACAACTCACTTGGGCCAGGAAGACCGGGATGAGTACTAAGATATCCAGGATCCCTTGCCACAAAGACTAATACAGACAGCCCACGGAGGAGGATATACAACTGATCAGGGATGGGGAGGGGGGAATTGGGGAATTCGGGATAACAACGCATGATTTGCCCACTAAATAATGTAACTCATTATGGACAATAAATATATATTTAAAAAAAGTTTTTTTTGTCTTACATTATATTTACATTTGCATTTATAGATGGTAGGAAAAATAAAATTTGGGCTGGGGAGGTGGTCAGCGATTAATGCTCTTGCCTACAAAGCTGAATGATTACATGTGAAGTGTCCATGTAAAGCTAGATGCACAAAGTGTTTCATGCATCTGGAGGTCATTTGCAGCAACTAGAGACCCTGGCATGCACATTCATATTCTCTCTCTCTCTCTCTGTCTCTCTCTCTGTCTCTCTCTCTTTCTCTCTCTCTCTGCTAGCAAATAAATGTGTAAAATATTTTAAAAATAAATAAAAATTTTAGCTTAGTTCACACTATAGTAATTTGATCAGATTGTATTGAAATAGATTAAGTAATAAGACATGCCTCAAATCATCCATGAATACCTCCGAGAGAGAGAAAGAGAGAGAAAGAGAGAGAGAGAGACAGAGAGAGAGAGAAATTGAGAGAGATTGAGAGAGATTTAAGAAAGAAATTGCTTTTTGTCTAGAGGAGGAAGCTGTTGATTTTATTCTATCCCAACAAATGCAAGGAAATGCAATTTGAATAATATTTTTGTCGGATTTATATTGTCAAGATTAGTGTCATAATTTTTTTAATGAACTGCATTTTTAGCCATGCCTTATGTCAGAAACTCTTCTAAGCAATGGTCCCTTACAGCCCTGAGAGGAATCCTGTCCATGAAGCCCTGTCCCCATTTTAAGAATGAGGAATCTGATGTCTTGAGAGATGGCCCGAATTTGCTTCTGACTGTTCACAAATCAGTGTATTATTTCCAGTTTGTTTTTAGTTATTGTCCCTCATCCTATGCCTCTACAATCAGCAGAGTCCCAACAGACCTAAAGAATGAGAGCTCTCCTTTGTAAAAGGGGAAGAACACATTGCAGGTGAACAGAATGTGCATAGCTACCTTATAGAGAGAACTTGGCGACAATGAGTAATTAATTTTAAATAACCAAAAAAAAGTGGTATTGCTGGATCATACAACAGTTCTACTTTTAATATTTTGTGGAATCTTCACACTGTCTCCCTAACAGCGACATGATTTTGGATTGCCACCAATAGTGTGCCACGGCTATGATTTCTCCACATTTTTTCAATAACATATTTTTGCTTGATATTCTGACATTTGCCATTCCCCAAAAGTATTAAATGATGTCAATTTATGGTTGTTATTTGTTTCTTCCTGAATGCAACAACTTGCATCGAATCCCCAGAATAGCTTGAGCAGGATTGTGGTGGGAATACTTTTTACAATCTCAATGTAATTAAAACAAAAATAATAAGTGCCTGAACATGTGGGTATATGGAGACTTGAAGTCACATAGGTTGCTCGGGACTGACTGAACCAGTCGTTCTTACAACAAAAGTTCAAGGAAAGATGTTCAAACGTTTTCGAGTTTTAATGGAACTTGAGGAAATAGAACATACTTACTAGGCAGAGTGAGCAAAATGCTCTTCGTTCAGAAACCCTTCTTACCCGATAAAGAACTTGACCCCTTCTCCATGGGTTACTGAGTCAGGATCCTATACACTTCCTACATTCACCATGATCAGCCCTCGGCTAGTAGCTAGGCAAATGCAAATAAACTGGTCTGCTCAAAAACTGCAAAAACTGCTAAAAAAAAAAAAAAAACTGGATTAACCAGTTAGAACAAGTGAGTCAATTGTGGATCAAATACAAAGGCTGGATGGAATTCAGCTGCAGCTCCTTGGTATTCAGGCAACTAGAGTTTCAGGCTGGAGAGCATCAGGCATCTATTGTTAAGGACTGACTAAAACCAGCCTGGGTTCTGAATAGCAATCTACAGGACAGCCTAGAACAAGCCTGGGTTCTGGATAGTGGTCTGCATTTTACCAAGATTGACTAGAACAAGCCTGGGTTCTGGATAGCAGTCTACTTCTTACCAGGACTGAGTAGAGCAAGCCTGAGTTCTGGGCAGCATTCTACTTCTTATCAAGATTGACTAGAAAAAAAACCCAGCTTCTAGATAGAGGTTTACGTTTTACCAGGACTGGCTCTTTTGTCCTTCAGAATCTCCCACATACCATGCTTTCCTGACATGAAAAAAAAACTCTATTGTTTTGGGAAAAGAAAGTATGTTGATTTTAAAAATACAGAAAAAAATACCAATTTTAAAAATCTTACCTGTTTGCCAGAAAAAATTAATGTTTTTAAGGCTTGAAAAGTAGCCAGATTATGTCTTATTCCATAGGAACAATGAGATATTTCTAACCTTCAAACCATTGAAGGTTAGAATTGAATTAATTGAATTTTAGCATCAGCACTATGAAATTTCAGACATAATAATTTGCAAATGTAAAAATGCTTAGGTTTTATATTTTCCAAAGGATTCCTTGGATACTTAGGTTCAATAGCTTAACAGATGCTAGAAGAAATCTTTACACTCTGATCTGTGTAGTACTTTGATGTTATGTATTTCAGTGAAAATTTTTAGCTTTTTCAAATGTAAATGCAAATATCTTATTAACTATTTTAAATAGGTTGACATTTTACCATTTTTCCACATATAACAAATCCTTTATGCTACAGCAAGTTTTCTTCAAAATCAGGATCCAATACTATTAATTGTAACAGAAGTTATAAATATACATACATATCAAAGTGTTGTTAGGTTTTACAGTGAACTGGTATTTCTACCAAGTCATCTGAGCCTTGCAAGGTACCGACACATAGCGATTGAGCATAAGAAGGAATGCGAGCATCTCACAGGGTCCCACACAGAATCAAGTCACAGCCAGAGCCTGTGTTGAAAATCTACCCTTAGCCCACTTTGCCAATGGCCTTTGTATAAGTAGAGAATCAACTTGTACTTGAATTTTACATATCTACAATTCTTCCATTTATAAAAAAAATAATTATACAGAAATTCCTTAAGTCTTTCCTCTAGAGTTTCAAAAGAAATTCTAATAGGTCAGGAGTTATTTTTTATACATTGCTATATTTTGCCTCAGGTTTATTTATTACTATATTAATTATTTTCATAAACATTTTAAAAGGTCAGTTTACATTATGATAATTTTACAAATATAACCCTTTCCTATCTCATCCTCCCAAGCCCCAAATTCTCCCTATCATTTAGCAATTACTTTCTTCTTCACACAGTCGTTCTTTCTTTTCTCATGAGGTTTATATTTTCTAAATAATACACTTATTCCATTCTTTTCTTATTTCTTTTTTCATTTAGAGGTGGTATGTCTTATCATTCGTCCACTGTATACATATTTCACTTCTCCATTTTCCTAATATAGTTCTATGATAGTTTGATTTAAGGAATAGTGGCTTCAAAGAGAAGACATAGCATACAATTTTATCATAATGTCTAGTAAGATTGCATAGTTCTTCATATATATATATATGTGTGTGTGTGTGTGTGTGTGTGTGTGTGTTTATTTTCTTAGCTTTCTTAGCATTCCTCTGATGGATTGGTTTCTTTGTACCTATCATGCATTCTTCTATAATGCTTTACCAGAAATTTAAAATTAATCTAAGTATATATTGTGTTCTATGTGAAAAATAAGATATTCTGTTACTGTGAGTGCTTTCACTTTGAAAAAAAGTTTTATTTTTTGAGCCACTGTCCCTTTTATACCCTGGATAGTATGGCTCTTGTCCATGTCTTCTTGGAATTTTCTCCTTCTCTGTGTGTGTTGTGGGAGGGGCAGGCTTTACCTGTTGAGCCATTACCAAACACCCCACCAGAAGCAACTGAATGAATGTGTTTATTTCAGGCAGACAGTTTCAAGGGGGTTTCGTCATGGTGGGGGAGCAAAGCATGGCCAAAACAAACAGCAATCCAGCAGCCACTGGTCATAAGGTCTTCACAGCAGCAGGAAGGAAGCAGGTAGAGTGAGTTGACCAGCACTAGCAAGGAGAGCTAGATTATGAAATCCCAAGGCCCTTTCTTAGTGACACACCTCCTTCAGCAAGGGTTCATCTCTCAAACCTCAAGTCAGCTAGGGATTAAGTAAGATGTTTAATCACAAACACATGAGGATATGGGAGATATTTCACATTCAAAGAGCCATAATATGTATGTGTGTGTGTGTGTGTGTGTGTGTCTCTGTGTGTGAGCCTGTCTGTGGAGGACAATCTGAATATCATTCTTCAGGAATGCCCTTCACCCTTTTTTAAGACAGGGTTTCTTACTGCCTGGTAAAGAACAGTTACACTGGACCAGTAGGACAGCACGTCCCAGTAACACTCCTGACTTTGCCTCCTCAATATTGTTATTACAATCACATACCACCACACGTGTTTTGTTTTTTTTTTTCCATGTGTTCTGGGGATTGAACATTTTACTGATTGGACTACCTCCAAGCCCCATGAATTAGTTTTTAGTTTTATCATAGCAATTACCTTAATTTGTCTTTTTGGAAGAATATGAGCCTTGACCATTACCTCACCTCATGTATAAAATTAATTTGAAATGACTTATAAAGTAACAGGTAAACTTTAAAAATGCTAAAACATATAGGATATGGAACAGGGAATATAACTTTTTTGAGTTCTTTAATAGATATTAAAATCACTGATTATAAAAATAAAAATATATAAATTAAAATTTAAAAATCAGGGCTGAAAAGTTGGAATGGTGGGTAAAATGCTGACCAAATATGCATGAGGACCAGAGTTCGGATCCCCAGTGCTTATGTAAAACTGTCAGACAAAAGTAAAGTTGAAAGTAACTGATGATTACTCCTGACAACATACACGCACACACATGTGCCCACAAACATATGAACGTGTCTATACACATATGCATACATGCCACGTGTCCTTTCTCCCTCCCTCCACCACTTTCCTTTTAATCTCTTATTACTTACTCTTGGTCTCAATTCTAGCTTTTTAGGTTTTCCTCACATTCCAATACCCATTCATATGTTACAAGTTAACATCTATATATAAGAGTGCATGGTTTGGGAATTTCTGAGTTTAGGATCACCTTGATAAATATGATTATTTCCAGATCAAGTCATTTTTTTCAAATTTCATAACTTCATTTTTCTATACTGGTGCATAAAATTCCTTATCACTCTTCTGTTTCCTCACTGATGGTTGGAATATGACTAACTCCTTCTACCAAGGTTTTCTGTCATGGTTGACCTTAACCTTGTACTGTAAGCTGTAATAAACTCTTCCTTCTTTAAAATGCCTTGAATCAGGCATTTTTGTCTCAGCAATGAGAAGGTAACTAATACAGACACATATGTAACACATGCCAAATAGGTTTCACAGCCAAAATAACTTACTTAATGGGATAGCTTCTGTGGCCAGATATCAGAAAAGCATACTTTGGAATACACTCTATGATGTATGCTGTGACTCATGATGATGGATGGTGCTATGATTCAATTCATCTTTCAAGTGATCTGAACATAACCATATGTTCTCAATGAAAAAACCCACCTTTTACTTCTTTAGTACATGGGGGATGTGAATTCTTTAATTTTTCTCTGTATGTGTGCTTTTAAAACAATATTCTAGCCTCTAATCAACAGTCAGCCTAAGAGTCACATAGAAAAAGAAGACCTACATTTCTGATGATGACTTGAACTTGTGCTAATTGCTGTCTCCCGTGTGCTGTTTGCAGATGCCTCACGAGGAATTCAGTAAAGGCATCCACATAGACATTCTTCTGCCAAATTGCTGCTCTATATTTGACAGTTTTGAAGACTTCTGAGGATTTACAGTCCTTCTCCACCTCTGTTTTTTTTCAAGCAATGGCACTTTTACAAGACCCTTCTAAACGTCCTTCACAGCTGTGACTTAAGCTGGCTTTTCTATTTTCTTCTCAGTACTTTTCAAGTCTTTAGTGATACAGTCTTGACTTACAAAATCCTTTCCAAAAGTAATAGGTTTTAGGAGCGCTGGTGGCCATTAAAAAGTGGTAGGAGACAACTGCACAGAATACAAACTGAATGTGGTACAGAAGGTGGTCATCTTTAAATAGTCTTATAAAATATTTTGTGTCTTCTAAAAGCAATGGGTTTACATTGAAGTTGATTCAGGATATAGAGTGAAAGGCCTATAATTTAACTACTCTGTTTTTATGATAATTAGCATCTCGGGATAATTTTTCCCACTTTTACTCTCATTATACCTTTGGTTCTCTCCCAGCCTTGGATTCTGTTTTCAAATTAAGAGTACACAACATTTTTCTGTAATGTTTCCTACTCTACATGACCCAGCCTCCAATAACTGGAAAATATTCTACTGGTTTGTTTATTTTCTTTCTAGGACATATTTGGATTTTTTAAAATTTCTCTGTAAATACCTCTGTAATAAACATATGACACATAAAGCTTTTCCCTGTATTTTGAACACTTTATGGCTGTTTCTGCTAAGTAGTATTACTGTGTCTGTATAACAAACAGTGTTATAGGTCTTGTGCTTATTAGCAAATTACTTTCTAAAAAATTCCACTAATTCACAATGCTAAGGTGCACAAAGCCCAGTTATTTCAGTGCAACTCTCAAGCCTACTCTTGTGTGCAGTTGGTAATCTCCACTTTATATGGACTCTGTAAAGGAGGGGATCATTAAGATGTTACCACAGACCTCATCATTTAATTATGTTTTCACTTATGCTTTGTCAACGCTGTCACTTATGCTCTGTCAATGTATTTAAGATAAAACATTGCTACCTCCCACATTCACTGTTCTATGTAATGGAAATTGTGTTGTTGGGTAGTAGAGCGGGGATGCATTTGGAATCCTTCCTCAGCCTACATTGAATCTCTGTGAGTCATCATGATTTTACTGCTCCTGGAAAGGTATATTTCACCAGCCCTTACCTCTCCAGTGACAAATCATGGAAAAAGTTTTCCACTGATAATCTCAATAAGATTCTTCCTTTCAAGGCTGGGAACTAAGAGGCCCATAAATTTTGCGTTAGTCTGTATTTTTGTGGGATTTGGAATTCATGGAGACACAAGAACTGGACTACTTCTCTGGATGTCCTCTAGGCTGCTGAGCTGTAGAGAGAGGGTTTCTTTAGACCAAAACCACATGCTGTCTCTGACACTCCAATGCCTGCTGTGTGATATCTATAAGTATGGATACTTAGAGGGACGAATATGAGCAAAGCCTACAGTGCTAGAATGGTAACTAAGAGTGAGCGTCAACAGGGTAAGGGAAGAGTGAAGGGACAGGTATGACATATAAACCAAAGTGGGGGGTTTCCCAGGGAAAATCAAGGGGTGTTTGGAGGAGAAGAGAGGTTATGGGGGAAGAAAGGATTGTGGAGAAGAGAGGAGAAAGGAAGCAACTAACACAAAATGTACTTGAAAATGTCAGAATGAATGATACCTAAATTTCTGTATGCAACTAAAATGTCAAAAACGAAAGAAAACATTTTTTTAATATATATTTATTGTCCATAATGTGTTACATTATTTAGTGGGCAAACCATGCGTTGTTATCCCGAATTCCCCAATTCCCCCCCTCCCCATCCCTGATCAGTTGTATATCCTCCTCTGTGGGCTGTCTTTATTAGTCCTTGTGGCAAGGTATCCTGTATATCTTAGTACTCATCCCAGTCTTCCTGGCCCAAGTGTGTTTTCACTGATGGGTGTCATGCCTCCGGACCGTCTCCCCCACCACGGCTCTCACAATCTTTCCGCCCCCTCTTCCGCTTAGTTCCCTGAGTCGTGGTGGGTGAGTAATAAGGCTGCTTTATTGTTGCGGGC